>QNGE01000663.1:18667-34837 GCA_008508345.1 Paragonimus westermani
AAGATCGTTAGTAATGCTACATGAGCAGTAGCAGTCACATGTGAACAGATTAGTTCAACCATGCAAGAAAGCCGCGTTCCAGCAGGCGTTTCGATGTACACGACGATCTTGATCAGCGTCGCGTTGGAGTGACGGATTGCAATAACGCTTTCCTGGATACTTGCCGGTGATTAACTGATTTCTCCTGTTTTCAGATGGACTAACCATTTCGATATCACTTCAGCAAACTGTGCTAAAACAGTTTCGTATATATCACTAAGGAATCAATCGCATGAATTTCCTATCAAAGTTTTATTTACTAAGCAGGAATCGACACTTCAACAGAAGGAATGAATACTAGCTGTTCTTTCGGCGCTCAATCTAATAAACACCAGACAAAGTCGCATCGCGGACTGCTTTGTTATCAGCGTGTCCACCGTATCACCCACATATCGATTCTGCTTGTGCACTCGACATAGTCAACCGTCTTGTTGCCTGAAAGTTGTTCTGACGGAGAGCTGGGTGACCAGCACAACTCTTTCAGCAGCTCCTCAGTCGAATCGGCTTTGTAAACACTCTTGCCTGCGACGGTGGTACTCTCTTCACTTCTGAGCAGGTTAAGTTATTGTGTGTACGTACGGCATAGAGCACACTCTTTTCCATGTAATCCTCAATACAGCGGACAAAGGGAATGTGGTCCTGACACGTTTCAACGCGCATTGATAGAAGTCAACAGGACGGGAACGACCGAGTATTAGACGCAAGAAATCTTATTCACCTATCACGTAACACCTATTCCGACTGTCACATACAATCCAAAACCATCCACTGTTTGGTAAGCAACTCCTGCTTAATTAATTTGTCGCCTACCACAATTGGGTGAAAGTAGTTTTACTCAGTGATTGCCTATAACGAATACATCTACAATGGTAGAGAACTGACAACAACGATTGACGACGTGTGTTATCAGTGTAATGCTGTGACTGATACGTGGTTGGTTGTAGGCAGGAGGTGATAAGCTCAGGAAGGATGAAACTATACAACAGTGACAAGCGAGATAGATTCCAGTAGCCAAAATAACAGTTGTAGAGATTCGGAAAAGCAGGTTATTGTTCAAGATGAGCTGTATTTCGTTATTACCACCATTTTCTCACATCAAACTGTGCCCGGTCGTATATCTGGTTGTAATGTGATCAGCTTGTTGCTACACCTTGGCGACCTGAAAAAAGCGACGTGTTAGGTCGCGAGTAGACATGTCAACCGCCCAGACGTTATTCGATATTGATATTCTGGATCGAACACCTTCGGTTTTAGTTAACATGTGGATGCGGAGCATCTCCTAAAGACAAGACTGAACACCACCTGCGTACCGGGGTCACGGAGCACACACCGAGATGGGTCAACCAACAAGTGATTTCACAGGCGCAGCTCACAGTCTGAACACAAAGTCAATGTGATCCGGCAACCGCGTTTTACGGTTTGTTTCCAACTTCACATGACCGAACATTGCACCTTATTGAAGTCGCTGCCATTCGAGAGTTCAAGTCAGTGTTGTGCGCTCAGAACCAAATTTCACAGGGTTGTCGCTATCACGATAGTGATGATGACTGTGATCTGCGACATTTTGGTTTTTCTCATTGTATCATTCGCTTGTCTGTGTTGATATATAAATGGCTTGTTGTATGCCTTCGTAAAGATGCAGCAGAAGTTGTCCGAACATAATTGGTATTAGACATTATCCGTTCTTTTCAACCAAGTATGATATGTGAAATCCTTCTAAGGTTACTTTTCCGCTCTCAGATCCAACGTTGTTGTATATCATCCTGTTCGTGCATTCTGTTGGGTTTGATGAACGTTCATTTTGTCACTTGTTGATTCGTAGTTTGAAGGCTTTGCCCTTTCCCCTTTCGTCTACGGTATTGATTATCAGTTTATCCTGCGTTTCGGTAATGTTACGTGCGTCGTAGGCGTGCACCTCTGACTGGTTTACTTATCCTGTCTCGGTTTTCCTGTTCACTTTGGATGGGCATGTTGTCGGGTTTCGTCGCGTTGTTGTGCCGCGCGACGTATGTTTAGATTTCTTTTGATGTGTCCAGTTGATTCATGATTCACTCTGCTCAGTTGCTGACTGTTGATTGTTCGATCCTGACGGCAGTTCTGAATGATAACTTTCACAGTCTATTCATAGCTGCCTTTTGTTCCACCTGTTTTACAATCTTGATGAATTGTAGTTTGATCGTTGCGAATACATTATCCGTACGGAACTTTGTGTTAATTTATCTTTATGTGGTTAGTGAAGGTGTCTCGTCTGCCAGTGATTTGCGCTTTTTGCTAATTTTCAATTTAAACACGTCATCGGTTACATGCCTGCCTGGTACTGTCGTGTTGTTAAGGTCAGCCCACCACTGTGGTCACTTACTTTTCACTTTTCCCTCTCAATCTGGCAACTGAACCACGTTTTCAAGTGGTATTTACTAGTTATCGAGTTATGATAGCTTTAATAAGAGGGCGGGCACAGTGTACTCTTCTCTTTAGTGTTGCTGCTGTATCACGTGTACAGCTTCAGTGGACGCAGATTACTGTTCTTTTGTAATCTGTATGTGAAATAGACCCGACCTACAAAGTTTGGTAAACTACTTGCTCCACCGTATACCCGAGTTACTAAACCCATTCTAGGTGAAATCTGCGGTGTTGTGAGCGGTATTCTCGAGTTCTCGTCGGCCAAAAGTGGGGATGGTAAGATTGCGTTCTCACGTGAGGTTTAACGTGACCTGACCACTGATATATTTGTTGGGTGACTCGGTCCAAGCTACCGTTAGGGGTTTACAGCGGTCTCCATTGATCGGTCTGTCTAAAGTTAATGTAATCATGGTCTGCTATGAGGGTTCAGGTATTCGGAACTGCTGCTACAATTTATAAGTACGTGCTGTCATACACTGGTTGACTATTCGTTCAACTAATCTCCCCATGCATATTTTTGCCGTCCCTCTCAAGTCAGCGGTCTTAATCTCAAATTCAGGACCAAACGGTCCACGTGACAATCCTAAAAATGGATGCCATGCCGGAGTTTCGTACTCCCATTCCTTACACCTAGTTAACCAGCCGGACATTAGTAGAGGTTTGCTTGACTTTACACTCGGAACACCGATGCCCCTTGTTTCGTGATTGTCTAACGCACTCAGTCGTGGCTTTCTGATTCAGTATATTATTTGTGTCAATATTTTGCAGAGCAGTTCAGCCGGCTATGTATCCTATGGGTGAACATGTGTTCGTTGTGTTGGATGCGGAGACGTGGTAGCACTCATGAAGACTGATTTTCTTAGTGTTGTATAGTTGGGGTGCTTTTTCATGATTGCTACGATACAATCGAAATCCGCAGTTTTTATGTTGTTTTCAATCCAATCTGAACACACCGTCCATTTAGTTTGTAGTAGAGACCGTTGAGTTTATTTTAGCTAATATTTACTACGGATGGGTGCTTACTACCAATTCCGTATTTATGCGTGAACGTGACACATCACCTAGGACGTCAACGCAGTGTTCAAAAACACTCAGAAAGGACCTTATGCGTTTGATAGACGTGTTACAGGACGCGTTTCGCTAGAGTGAAGGCGTTAAAGACGTTCTTCTTGAACCCATCCCAAGTATGAGCCTCGCGATTGAGGAGGATGGATTTCCTTATTATACACTGACCGATGTGATGAGACCGGATTTGTGAGTGTACAACTGAGCAGGAATTATGGAACTCTGTATGCGGGCCACTACATGTAGGTTAACAGTACAACTGAGGCGTTGTATTTCGACGTGATAAACTATTCACATCGGGGATTTTTCTGTTTGTTTTTCGCCTGCTGTCACCTTGATGCCTAGATGTGCCAATATCTGTGCAACGTTTACAGAACTAAACTGGAATTGTCAGCTGCCTACCCGTTTCACTATTCATCCACTCTTAATGGTCATGAGACCGACCAGAAGGTGCGCGGCAGCCCACCCCAGCGATGACTAGACTTGTCCTAGACGAGTAAATTTGCCAGCGGAAGGGTTAGTGATGCAGTGGATACAGACAAACCGCTGCCACCTCAGATAACGCTTCCAGTCAACGATCTGCGTGATCTTATGTCTCTAACCGAGCGACCGACATTCACACACTTTAATCCAAGCGATGGTCGTCTAGCCAATAAGTGGTTTATCCTCCCCCAAAATGCCGAAAATCACCGTCGCCGTACTTCACTGATCTACAATTCAGGGCAAATTTCGCATGGCCAGTCGCTTAAAAACCGTATTGAAAAACTTCGACTCTAGTCTTGAGGAAACAAGAAATTTGCACAGCTGTCTGGCGATCAAAACAAAATTGAAGTACAAACTTACAGCTCGTTTTAACACACTTCCTGATTTCGACATTGTGTTTCCAGCCTTCATTGTTTTTCGTTTAGGCCCTTTTAATCCACATTTTCAAGCTGTGTCTTACCGATCACGTGTTTCTGCTAATAAAGACTTACATAATACAGTTGAAATTTTAGCCTTATCGATAACGTGTGGTTAGTTCGATCACGGGGAGCGGTACTTTTGAGAAAGTCTATACAACAGGCTACAAGTCGTACGCGGTTATTCTCAGCTGCAGTGTTATCAGTTTACTTCTTGTTTACTGTTCCGTTGCACCAGCTTATCATTTGGTGAAGACTACTGTTTACACATGCAAAGTCTATTCCGCCATTTGCATGTTCGTTTGGCCTGACAATACGCAGCTGGTTACTTTGCACTTCTACAGTACAGCTATTGTGTTGTTTATATGATCGACCGACCTAATTGTTCCATGCCGTCTTGTCTGTTAATTTGAGTTTTCACTTCTGTTCTCATTTGCTATCAAAATTTATTCAGTTTCAAACCTGGAACTCGCTTTTGATTGCCCCCCATTTTTCTCAGTGAAATTTCGTCTGCTACCCAACACATCGCTGTTTTCTCGTAGTGTCTGCAGTTCCAGCGCTAATATATTGTGGCCAAATGCTTTGGCGCCAAACTTTGCTCCAAGCAGCTAACTTCCCCTGTGGACCCTCCCAATGCGCAGCCATCATGCGGACCGATCACGGATTTATGTCAAGGTCCGCACATCAGCGGACGTGTGGCAACAGTCCAACCTATGTGCCTTTGGTCGGTTTGGAAATTCATGCACAGCTGGCCACCCAAAGTAAACTCTTCTCGCGCTCGGCGTACACGTTTGGCTCAACGCCAAACTCACAATTAGATTTACTTGATGTGGCTATGCCTGGGAGTATGCCGGTGAGACTTTACGTAGACGCCAAACATTATACTGCTTGATGCCTTCTAGGGAGTTTGTCTTTTTACTAAACAGCTTATGATGCTTTTAAGTGATGAAGGTAGCAGGTATATGAAAAAATGCCAAATTTAGCTTTCTATGAGTATGTACGTGGAATTGTGATCAAATGAGTCTAACACACTCACAGTCCATGTGGTATGGTCATACTTTGTCATGACAAGACGAGTTAGGGTTCACAGTTTTTCTCCTGTAGTCTCCGTCAAAATGTAAACGGATCACACTTGTTTCTTTCTTAGCGTTCGAGGTATTGTAATCATGAAGGTTAGTCGTTGACGTTCGGAGCGGATTCCTTTCACCAGCGTTCCCATAAAATGCCCATTCCTGATACCTAGGCGATATCGACTACACAGTCTATTGAGGATAGACCGTTTGACCGACATCTTTCTCTCTCTAGCAACGTTCGTGAGGTCTGTGGTCAATAAGCCGGGGTTTGTTGCTCTCGGTACGCTTGGTAATTCCAAACAATGATACGAAAAGTCGTTGATTGTTGTTCTGGGATTGTGCATGTGGTACTGATTTTAACTTACGCTTCTTGCCGTCATAGTCAGCTTACGCTGACACTTAGGTACACTACCTGTATAGACCGAAAATATCCATAGATAAATGCTCTTGATTATACAGTTGGACTACTGTCGTCTTTCTTGACTGCTCCGGATTAATCCACTTTACTTTAGCTGCTCAATCGGCGTAGTGTTGTGCATGCTATGTTTATGGCCTTCGCATTCCGGTCGCGGATCAATCCGGTCTCTTATTTTGACCGAAAGCATTACTTCTATGCGGATTCACCGGCTGGTTACCAAATCACCCAGTATCGGCAACCCATTGCTGTCGGCGGTCATTTGGACTACATTTGGCCTATACCAGATGACGCACCGAATCCCGAACAGTTGATTGCCACACAAGTGGTCAGGAACGAATTTGGACAAACCTACTACCTATCGCGAACTCGCATTCGTCGGTTACAAATCGAACAGGACACTGGGAAAAGTATGCACGATATGCAGCGTGGTCGGAGTTTAATTGATCTGAATAGATCAGGTTAGAGTGCCCAGCAAAACAGTTGTTTACCTGTTTGCTTTTGGAGTTAGAGTGTCAAAGTTTTGGTTAACGTTGCTTCCATGATGCACTTTACTTTCACTGGCATCAACTCACAGATTGTGATCTTTTTACCAGTTTCACTGACCCACACTGATGTGCTGCTGTAACCTGCATTGTTTCACTTCGCTTCTTCATTGACTTTATTATGAATTGCGTGTCCCTTTCCAGCCAGTCTTTTGTAGCCACACCCAGTGCTCCAGTTATAATAATCTCTGGTGAAAATCTGCTCGATCACCGCTTATCCAAACCCCGACACAGTAGGAGATCTGACAGGGTCCACTCCAAACATCGCGTTAAATATACCGTTGCAGGATGGGTCGAACAGTCTTAGTGTTATGCCTTCTGTTGTTCGTTGATTTCTTTGTTCCGTGTTTCATCAATTAACTTCCAGTTTGTGACTTTGTATATTCCAGTACGATCAATCAGTGACAGACTGTTATTTCTCTGATACCGTTGTACATCCAGAAATTCGGCTTCTCGTCTCATGATTAGTAACTGCTTACTGCAACCCGTACGAGGTCTCCTTATTACTCGCGTGGGAGATTTCAATTTTAAGGCTATTCGAAGTCCCTGACACGTGTAAGGAAGCATGCCCATCATTACATGCGAACTCGACACTGTTGTCCTGTTTTGCCTATTGGATCCCATGTATGTCACATCACAGTCAGTTTTCCACGCACTTCGTTCTTGGGGCCCAGTGTACACATTGGGGAGCATGCAGTTGTACACAGCGACCCCTTCCTCAGTCACGTCTAGCTGCATGCCCAACTGGTTGGTTGCTTTTTATATAAATGCCCGTGCTTTAAGTTCATTCGGCGAATTTCCATAGATGCACTCCATCCCTTCTAAGTTTCTGCGCTGTTGCACCCGATATCCACGAGTCTGTTTCGCTTCGAAACTTACTTTTCCCTGTTGTCTCACCTCCTGTGCATGCTTTCCCATATTGAGCTGGTCAACACGGCGAATACGTTTTCTTAAATCTCATTATGTACCTTAATTTTCGCCGATAATATCTTAATCGTTTACCTCACTTTTGCATCTCTCGCGCTTCTACAATGTTGTGAACTTTCTTCCATACAGTTGCCTCCTACCGTTTGTCTCTCCCTGATCTAAAGCTGTGTGCTCAGCGATCGTCATCAGAACTCGACACCCCTCATAGTTTTTAAATGGGGGTGGTAATCATTTCGGACACTTATGCTTACCTTTCGCCTCTGAGTTCATGACCCACCTCATTGTATATCGATCGATGTAGGCGACTGTGCGCTCCCTTTATGTTATGTGACGTTGCTCAGTCTTTACAAGCGAGGTATACCACTGGTGAAATTTGGGGACAGATTGCGCCGGTAATTCATGCCGTTTAAAGCCAGCTTAAGGGCAAACTTGCCCAACTTCCTGTTGTGTTAGTTATCTGTGGTCTGCATTCTGAGTAACTGATAGTTATTATCGTCTGGTTAGAGTGAGACTTAGTTTGTAACTGAAAACTCAATGGGGAAGCAGTTGACTGGTCGTGAGTGGGTTTAATTTCTTCCGAATTAATAGCTCAGCGGGGAATTCTCAACTTGATATGGCTTCAATCCGTGATCTTCCTATTTGACTACACCACCGTTTAATTCAGCCTCCTCTAGTTTGCTGTCATCAGTAGTTCATGTGTTAGGTTTGCGCTCAAATTTACGGCTCACTCTGCCGGTTCCGCCAGTGTTTGGTATTACCCTCAGGCTCGAATTCAACCAGAAAGTGTTATCAACTTTTTGTCCCGGTTTTGTTTATTATTTGTTCACAGGAGTTGGTCTTGTCGAATTGGTGACGGAGCCTGATTTTAATCATCCTTCTCAAGCATCTGCTTTTGTTAACGAGCTGGCAATCATACTATCATTTTTGGGCTGCTGTAATGCAAATGCTTCTCTCGGCGAACTGCGCGTTGATGTGAATGTGTCTGTGGGCCCCAGTCTGACGGAACAAGGTCCACGTACGGAGATCAAAAATGTGAATAGCATTCGTGCAGTTTCTCATGCCATAGGTCAGTTGTGCTTGCCGAAATCCGTGAGTTTTGCCTTGTTATCCTGTCACAGGTCAACATCATGAATACAATATATATACTACACTGGGTATACATTTCATCCTCATCGATCACATGCATAAGGCATATTGAATTTCTGTTGTTCAGGTAGAGCCACTTATTAGAACACCTTCTCCCTCTGCCTTAAATTTCAACCTGCGCTGACTGCTTCGTTGGAAGTTAGGATTTACCCACCCTTGAACGCACTATCCCTGTTTACTCCTAAACCATTCCAGCTATTCGAACTTGTACTTCGTCGGCTCCTATGTGTGAGTGAATTGGTTGTACAGCTCTGCTGGCTCACTTCATCGAACTACTTCCACAAGCCACTGGAGGTTTGCCTTACCGGTGGGATCGGAATGTCGTAATGTGGTTGTCTCAAACGCTGACTCAACTGAAATCAACCCTAAACCTCTTTGTCGCGAAATTCAGATCATTGACTGCAAAAATCTGTTTGTAACGGGTCATTCGGTTCACTGCATAAACCTGTCCACAATTGTATTACGTAATAGAAAACCAAAGTTGCTGGATTTCAGTGAGGCGGTTCTCAGTAAAACCTACCAGAAGGAGTTGAATGTATAAAAGTTTCTGATGTAACAGCTTCATTTACTACAGTGCTGACCGTACACTTTTTGATTCGTTTGTTTCAATTCTCTCTCTTTGTGTTTATTTTATCACAAATTCATATGGACAAAATTGTGAAGTACAAGCATTCCGTTCATTCTTATCAGTCGATTACACAGAACATTCAGTTGTATGGGTCTTAAGCATAACAACAAACCGCTGGACTAACGGATTGATAGATGACAGTGCGTAAACAGTTGGAGTGTCATGGTAATCGGAGTGATTGGCTTGTTTGTTATGATGCTTGGTTAACATGGTTTTGGGAACCGCCAACAACTCAAGACTCAGAGTGCATAATAAGGTCGCAAGGGAGGTGGTGGGGTCAGCCGCAGAGCAGATGAGTGTTTCGTAATCAAAGATACCGGATTTATATTAGGGTGTTGAGATGGACATCCATATTTTTGTAGTCGCTTCCATTAGCTTTTAGGGCTGGAGGTGTTCCACCTTTTCCCGTTGGAAACTTCGGTCCGTTCTGTCAACGTACATGTCACCGCTGAGTCAGGAAATCAGTTGATGGCGTGAGATCCATAATTTCCCAGGGAACAACGAAGAGAATATTGGGGGGGGGAGGAGTAATTCTATGGGTTGAACTTAACTAAGGCAATCGACAGCTGGTTAAGTACGATTTTCTATTGAAAATTCCTTTGAGGAACTACTTGTTGAAGGCATATTATGGTTTGGTTTTTTCCATTTTTTGCTTTCGGAGAGTTTTTACGCATTTTGACCGTATGCTCATTCGCAAGTGTGACACTCCTCAGCAGCTGATCCTGGGAATATGCACTGTTGGTTATGTGTAATGTTCTCGTTCCGTGAGGAAGCCTTCACTCTAAGCAAGACATATCAGTCATGGGAATGAATGAAGTAAATGTTAAGTACTGTCCCCCCCATATGTCTTTGCGGTAGGCAGACCAGCCAATTAAGCCGCCTAATCGTTAATAAGTTGGAATATCTAGAAAGAACGATGAGCTACCTTGCTCTTTTTCGTAGGTAACGGACAGATTTTTGCAGGTTGTATCAAAATAGTCCTTAACGAAATTATCTGGTTCGTTGGTCCTCACATTTGCTGGCGTTTTTTCTTCAGAATAGTCGAAGATGCGCTGTCCAACTGCACTAGCCGCTGTTTAATTTGACAATATTACGCCGTCGACATTATAAGATTGACTATTTGTTTGTGTTGCATTTAGGAAGCTGTCTTGGTCATTCAAGCGTAGAGTTCTTGGTTAATGTGAATACTCGTCTAACGCTCTTATGTGTCTCACTGGAACGTACATTCATACTGGCCTCTAGGTCTTCAGCACATTGACTTCCGATTCTCTATGCGGTTTTGTTTTCTCTAAGTTTACCGTTGTTGCTTAACTGTTGTGATTGTCGCTGTATAGGAATCTCTCGAATGGTGTATTTTGTTAGCCTCTAGTCGCAATGAATTATCATTGCATGTTTTTTTCAGAGGAAATTGTTAGGCAGTTGGATTGATTCTTAAGTTGGCGTGTTATTGCTTGTTTTCCCTTGTGGTTATATGTCTTCGAAATGACTGCGTCTCAGCTCCGTTTCATCTGTCTAGTGGTAACTTCACTAGCATACGTCGCCTATCATCTAATTCGTTCATGTGTACAGTCATTAAGCAAGCCTCTGGTGTTCTTTTCTCATGGATTTTCTCTGCGAGATTTAACGCATATCTTTTTCTAGTTCATCACTAGTGCGTAACTTGTTCTTTCAAAAAAGGTCGCGTCTCCGTGTTTACTCATGAGTGTCAGCTACGTTTATCCATGCACTGGGTGCTGTGTAAGTCCTGTAGGTTGACTATAAGCACACTGTTGCTTCTCGACCTGTCCAAATCCCCTAAAAGGGTACTGTATGAAACTGACTTTTTTTTAGCTCTTTTGGTGTTTTTTTCACTTTAGACCCTGTAAAAGTCAGGAGAGTTCCCATGACACCGTCTTCGAGTTGCCTATTCAGTTTTCAATAAGTAATTGAGCTACTCATGAGTAAGATATTCCGATGATAAATTTGTTTGTGTTATCAGCGTTCTGATCGCAGCCTTAAGGACAAGTTGTCCTACTTCACGTTTTAACCACCGCGGGTGACCTTCGTCAGGAATGTTTACATCAACCACAATTTATTACTGGGAGATTGTGCGCAGCCAGGAACTTTTACCCAACCATTTTCCTCACCCCATTTTTTTTTACCACATTCCGTTAATTTCTTTTTCTAGCTGTAGTCTTCACGTTCTTTGTGGTAGTAGTTATGACATACTGGTGTACTATACGCAGCCGTCGAACTGAAATTAGCGCGCTTTCGTTTAGTGTCGTGTCTCCATCGCCCGTGTCCAATGCTGTTTTCACTTTGTCATCCCTGTGCCTTCATCCTCGTATCTAGCCTTTGAAATCAACCGACAGACGGAAATTCTCCGAGATGGCGCATCTGTCGTGAATGAGACTCGGTCCTATGATCCAGTCAGGGAGTGAGTCCATTTGTATTGTTCGCCTACCCGTTCATTAGTAAGATTTGTCGTTTCTACGATACTGTGCATCTCGCGCATCATCATTGTCTTTTTTCCCTATCAAAAAGCGTTTTTTGGTTGTTTCCAGTCCTTTTGAAGGCGACGCTATTCAACGCTGTGAGCGTATACAAGACATGAATCGATTTTGAAAATAGACAACTGAACACTTTCTGTACATAGTTATCTTAACGCTTTTTTCGTTCTGCCTTGCAGACCCTTTTCTATGATTCTTGTTGTAGAAAGGTCATTAATTCTTTGTATCCTTTCCATGCACCTAGAAAGTGCACAGCTCAGCTTTGCTTCTCATAACCATTCTATCAGGTCTATTATTAATAGTTCAATGCATTTTCACTGTGGAATATGTTATCACACGTCCAGTGAACAGAGTCGATGAGGATGAGTCCTTGTATCAGTGATTCGGGACGGCATAGTGTAAATGTTAACCAATAACTGAGGCCTTATCACTTGGCTTGCGTGGAGTGAATAAGATTTCACTCCCACTCATCCTCTATCCCCAAGACATCACATGATTCGGAACTTTGGTTAGTTTGGCCATTACTCATCGGATGTTTTGGTATCACACTTTGAGACAAAACATCGCTTGCGGTTGATGGATGTTTGGTGAAATTGCTTACCTCATGGGGCGCGAGTACTGACGTTGACTTCCCGGTCCATGGGGTTGTGCATATTACCAGTCTGCTTGAGGTGGCGAAGAGTTTGCCGGATAACTGCTCGAAATATTAGAGCCATGGACCCATTACAGTAACATTCCAGTCTTAATTTTGAGTAAGTGGATGGTGGGTTTATGTGGCATGCGCAGGAATATGATCTCTACTCAACGTGTCCAGAACCAGCTTTAACCGATCCAACGGCTTTTTCCCTATTTAAACAGGTACCACTTTAGGTGGTCAGAATCGCGTCAGCCTGACTGATCGGATTTTTATGAGCAATGGTATCGTTGAACCTTCAAGCCTGAGGACTAAATGTAACTTTTACGATTAATCGAAACCCGGTTTTGTTTCCACACGTTGTTAGATTGTAATCTGATTCAAGTTCAGTGGTCAGCCTCATTACGTATGGGACTACTCGGCCACCCATTATATCCAATGCTGAACACAAGCATCATTAGTGCGTAGTCATCAGCAACAGGTGTTGCATAGCATAGTACGATGCAAGGTACAGTCAAGATATCTGACACTGCTCAGAACTGTTTCGGTACGAAAACGATTTGAAGTCGTTTTCGAAAGACAGATTCTTATTCTGTGTTGGAATATAACCCTGTTCCAGAGGTCGCAGCACTGGCATGCTGACAGCGATGATTATTTAGATTTTGCTATCAGCTAACAATTTCATAAACCGGACCGCAGTAATTGCTGAGTATCAAAGGTACTTTTTGGAATAGACATCTTTGGCTTGACCTTGTCGACGATTATCAGTCTTCGGAGAAAAGTGTTATTTTCACGTCCACAACTGGTTGCCTGAAACTAAACTGTTTTTGATGCATTGGGGAAAGTTCGGTGTATGCGACAAGGCCAGTGATATCGCATATGTAAAAAGATGATCTTTCAGCAAACCTTTTAAATAAACGCCACAACCATGATTTTCTTGTAACCATTTGTCTTTATCATGGTATGGGCTTTTAGGATTGTACAGAGAGTGCTAAGGAGATTTCAACACGAAGATCGTCATATTACTTCAGTTACCATATCTATCCGGTTGTCGCGACCAGAGTTACATAGACCATCGTCGTCAATCTAACCCACTGTGATCTAATTCATCGAATTCCACACACAATCCGAAGTTCATGTTGTTCGAATATAACTGTCCGAAATCATTTTGACGTGTCTCAACCATGGTTCTGCACCGAGCTTTATGTTGCTTGTTTGATTTGAGCATTTATTCACGTGAATGTGCAGACGAAGGCCCCCATGCTGTTTTCTTACAAACCTTGACTGCACGTTGACTGATTTGATCTTAATTCGGACCAAAAACTAGAGGGCTAAATATGTTTAATTGACATTATCTTGGGCATCACTTCAATTAACGACTTGTTAACTCAGCAACTGTAGGGTGCACCATGTTGGCCATCAGGATTTCAAAAAACTAACCGTGTGTTACTTTTAAATAATGTATCTACCTGAGGACCACATCATATAAAGATTTTGGTAACGAACTCACAGAGTTATCGGAGCAGAAGTTTTAGGAACATACGCTTTCGATGAAATCTCAACAGACTTTCCGGTTAGAATGCTAAAATGAAAGCTATCATAAACATATCTGCGTATTTGTTACCGCACTCCTTCATGTTTGTGCAAGGTTTTGGTCATACTCTAGCGAAATGGGCGTTCAGTAAAGCACAATCTTTATTGTCCAACTGACTGGCTCCCATGCTACGCACGCGCTTGCGTGTATGAGCCAGAATTTTGGTCCACAACACCCCCGGTTTCTGCTCACACGTCGTGTGCACTTCAGCCTGGTTTGCATCTTCTGTCGGGGCTTTTTTCACCTGTTATCCCTCGTCCGTTGGGCCGATCTCGCTGGCGGTGGCTCGTCCGGTCGCTCGCGCTGTTGCCAATTTTCTTGCGGTGGGCTTTTGGACGTACCTCCCCACCGCGTTTGAGTATTCCACCAAGAATTGAATTACCCGCATCTCCGGTTAGATAATCCGCCACAGTACAATGCTTGCGCAACTTCGTGTACTAAATACACTCAAGCCTATGGGTTGATGTTAAGACATGCAGGCAAACTAAATAGAGTTATAGGAAATTTCGGACACTGCATACCGGGCTTTTAGTGTCGGGAATAAGCAATCATGACCATTTCAGTTGGTGATGTTTTATTCTCAACAGGGCCTATCACGTTAGTGAATTCAGCTGTTTTATGTCGTGGGATAATTACTCCGTGGTAGACGGTGACGATAGTAATGTTTCATTCGTGCGTATAAGAGCATGTCAGCGTTTTCCCATTCCCCATCAGACCACATTGTAGTGTGCTTCTATATCGTGCTATATACTGACCGATTGTTCTTTCTGATGTAGTGTTCACACAGTGTTTTAATATTTTCGCAAACTTAGCACTCGGAGACAGTTTTCTGGGAAATAATTTTTTCGTTGCTTTTATTTGCCTAACTTCGCCCCAGTCGATTGTTTATTCTGGGTGTGCGCACCGTTCTTGTTCGAAACTCCATCTCCCTCTCTTAATTAAATTACAAGTTGTTATACGTACAGAGCGTTTAGAGTGTTTAGTCTGTTATCGTAGACCTTAACCATGTTGTTTTAATCTCCAGCCCACATGTTTCATATATGCAAGGTAAACAGGTCATCGAACGAATCGCATTTATCTTACCAACGCGTTAAGACGATCTAACAGGTTTTTCGATTTATTGCACTTCGTATTGTTGTTTGGTTTGACAAATAAGATCGACTCAGGAGATTTTGTCCATTTTCCCGGGGCTCCTTTCTGACCCCATAAGTTCAGCTGTCAGATTTCTCTGCAGTGAATGACATCGTCATTCACACGCTCGTATTGTGCACATCGGCAGTATGTGTGATGACAGTTTACAGTTTTGTTGTGTAACCGGTCATGCGATCCTGTTGTTTTCGTCTGTGACGGCTGCTTTTAACTTTTTCAAAAATTAAATTCCATGATGCTGCCTTTCATGATCTGATTTCATAAATCATTTGCCAGGTCAAGCAATGTTTAGTAGGGTGACTCTCGCTCGATTCATGACGCGATCGGTGCTTCAAATTGCTTTTTGCATTTTAAAATAACTAAAAATGACTTTCCTTTCAACAGTTGCACTCTATCCATGCGGGATAAAGAAGTGATTCAAGACTATCGCTATCTCCCAGAACCGAATCTTCCTCCACTTCGTCTGCGACCACACTGCCCTATATGTCTTGATGAGGCCACCGCTCATTCGCATGTGTCGAGTGTTGACACGGACCGACTGTGTATTACATGCACCGAACGACAATTTACAAAGCTCGTTGAAGTCCAGGGAGGCGGTGTGTTACCCAATCAATCACGTCATCGGCTCCTAGTCGAATGCTTCGTACCATGGGACAAAGCTTCAGTACTTGTTGAGAATTCATCACTTAGGGCGTTGTTTGATACTTGTCAACAACGCATCCTTCATCAGAATATGGGGTTTGGTGCATATTCAATGGCGGACATATCTCGGGAACTGAGTTACTGGATCGCTGGCCAATTATATGGGATGTTGAAACGAGGAAGGTTGGCACGGTAAGTGGGACACTCCGTCGAAATTACTGGAAAGTTCCTGTAAATCGCTTTCTCCTACAACCCATCTATTCACTGAAGCTGTATCATATCGCCCACATCCGTTAAGCAGCGTTCTTAGCAACGAATGAGTAATACGGTACTCAACTAACTCCGTGACGGTGAGACTGGACCTTGACGTGGTGTGACGGCTTGCGCATCTCGATGACCTTTTGGGCTAAACTGGACAGAGTTACTCATACCAGGCAGGCCAACAGGTAGAGGTCTGACAAACCACAGTCTCCTGGTCCTCCAGGTTGGGGGTTGGAAGATGGTTGGCATCTCTTCCTGAAAAAC
>QNGE01000663.1:37623-115188 GCA_008508345.1 Paragonimus westermani
TGGACGTAGTCATTTTCAGTGGTTAGGTCCCTTCCCGTCGTCTTCTTTTTCCTTCTCTCTTTCTATATAGGGTTTGCTGTTTCTTCATGGTTGTGTGGCTGTTAAGCATTAGTGTGAACCACCGATATATTGCTGTCTATGATGACGAACTAACTCCAAAACCGCTGGTGTAAACAGCCAAATATATATTTCTTCTCAGACTAAATATAACGCACCAAACCAGCCTCTACCTATTGACATATTTCGATTGAATCCCACACTGAGTGACATAATGAAAGTGGGATCGACCACTTTGACGACAGCATAGGAATACGTGCCCAAATTAACCGTTGACACTTGGTGGTGCAAATAACTTAAAAACCCGAAAATATTTTAGAGCACATATCCACCAGTGATCTATTTGTTGAAGAAACAGTTGACTTCCCCCAATAGATGCGGCGTCCATCCAAGTCAACACTTCTGTGGATCAAGCCTTTTTCAAATTTCCATGTACACTTTCCATTTCTGTTCGGCATTGTGCTTAGTGAAGCACTGGGTGATTTGTGAGAGTATTTGCGACGGAGATATTGCATTGCGAAGTTGCAGGGATTTTTCAAGCCTCACTGTCCAGTGAATCCGTGTGTGAGAGTTTATTCTGCGTTTTATTGTTTTTTAAAAGAAATCAAAACGTCTGAATCAGGTAGTGTGCTTAGTTGTCATTCTTTCAGCGTAGTTCCCTTTACTACTGTAATATGGCAGCGTGTGCAGGTGAATGTGTACACAAACGTTCCAATGGACTCTCCTCAGAAGAAAAGAATTGAAAAGTCATTTATTCTACGTACCGAACGTGTGACCAGTTGACTATAGTTTGCACTGTATCATCCAACTCAGCGTGTTTTTCTCAGCAAGTTACTCCAAAGGTAAAACGATGCCACTCAGAAATCGCCTTGATGTACGAAACTCCATGCCGTTAATTTACCGCTCTTGATGTAACAGACCTCCCAGAAACATACACGAATCACTTTTTAAAGATTTAAATTGTCCCGGTCTCCCCACATAAAACCAGTATGACTTTTTTGTCGGGCAAAATCCAGATGACCACAGAGCATATCACTAAAGTGTGGTAGAAACGTTTCATAATTAATCTTCACATCATCTCATAGACCAGCTCAAATCTCATTTTTACTCGTCGCATATACTGTCGGTCACGTACATAATGATTTTCAGTGAAGATCACTTGCAAGTATACCTGACGCATTCACGCTCTCCGTCGTCCTGCTAGGACACATCATGGCTCTGCTTCCAGTCCTGTCGTTGCTCAGCGACAAATACCAGGTGGTGTGACAACGTCTAATTTCTTGCCGGTTTACTGTTTTTCACTCCGATTCTAGCTGCTAGTACAAATTGTCTCAACTTAAATTCCTTCTTATTTGTGAACAGGTTGCATAAACACTACAACAAACCGTAAATCGGGGCCGCTCGATATCATCTTCTTTAGGTGGTCTATGGTGCATTGACACGGAACGGTCTTATTGAAACCGGAACCTCAATAATAGGTTTGTACCTAATTTGTTTTATGTCCAAACTCGAACATGCAACAGCCAAACGCCTACACTCAGCGGTTAGACAACTGAGATGTAAGTTAGAGTTGGGCAGATCCCGCAAGCTTATTTGCAGTTTTCATTGCTCCGCCTCATAAATTGAACATTTTCCATAGTCAACTGTCCCAAGTAAATGCAACCCTATTCGACTACAGACTGCGAGTTCAAGGGGCTTGCATCCTACCTGATGAGGCCATGTGGCATCGTTGGCCAGCTCAATAAAACATTTGTTCTGTTTTAATGCTATGCGGTAGAGTAATCGAAAATTCAGCTAGTGTTACCACACGTGAGTGCTGTGACAGATGGCGTGAGTTCTGATTTGTCCACTAGTGATCTAGGTTGGCCGTTTTCGTTGTATTCCCTGCACTTCATGTCATCAGGTTCATTTGTGAACGGTTTTCAAGTCTGCTTCATCGCACTTCCTATATCGTCTTCGTCTCCTTCCTAAAAATACGCGCTGCTCATTTGACTTAGCGTAACTGTACCCTGTGAAGTTAAGTGCTACAGTTCTGTTATCCTCAGATGATTTTGCCGCAAAACGTGAATTCTTGTAACGCCCTGTTGTCATACGATATTGTTAGTCGTGTGATAACCTGTCTATCAAACGTTATGTCTAGTTTGCAACTAGTCCGTGTGACCAGATAATGGAACGTTATCAATCCTGATTACGTTTAACTGATGACTTTCCGATACTTGTTCAACGTGAGATTCTGTTATCCTGTACTTCGTGGAATCGTGTTTAACGAAGACATTTTTATTTCAAGCCACACCGCCTCGGCGACACAAGCAGCTGGGTCTGAACCAACCTTTCTTCACGTCTTAAAGTGTTTTAATTAAGTCGTTCGTTGCTAAAACCTTGATGACCTCCTTCCAAGGTGTGTTAACCGTGTTATAGCCGATTATCATTCTCACGCCCATTTGATTGGTTCCGGAACTGTTCACCCCATTTCGACCCTATCTTCCCATGGAACACGCAGCCAATCAATCAGATATCGTTAGTTTGAGGGACCAGACGGGTGGCATACGGAATTACGTTTTTGCATGCTTTCCGGTTAAATCTCATAGCAAAATGTCCATCTTGATTACCACAGTGATGAGAAAGCTTAGTTTTAAACTCCTGCACAGCGTCACGCCATCTTAATATTGTACAAAAGACTCCCACGATCATTTTAACTCCATGTTGATCCTAACTTACACTGCTCAGTTGATAGAACAGTCAAACAGATTTGGTTTGTGTTCACACAAATCTCCGTACAATCCGTACTACATTTCTGCATAAAGGAAAGCTGAACACTGCGGAAAGTACGTGCGGTTTTGACAGCTGCGGATTTACAAATGGGTGGTTACCGTCCAATCGTCATTGCTGCACTTATGAGATGTTGATACGGAATTCGCCCGACGAATCACACCTTTCGGTTGTTCTGTCACAATTCGAAGTTTTTCTAACCTGATGAATCGTTTTCCCAGGCGTATAAGTTGCTGTGTTTGACTTCAACTAAATGAATTGCGAATCATGCTAACAACACATTTGGCAATCACAAAGTGGCATGTCTAAATTGATGGGTCAATTAAATGAAGTTGTCATAGATGATCGTGTTTGACTGTATATGTTGTCGGATACTTTCGGGGCGTAGAGCTACCCTGGCTTGTCGCTGCGTTTGGTTGACAAACTTTTCCAATCCCTTATTGTACGCGCCTCTTTGCAAATCCTATTTTCATGGCGAAGTTAATGTCTATGTACTAGGATGCCTTTCTCGGCCAATGGTCAGCCCCCCATTGGGCTTCACATGGCGGTAAGTACAAGAAGTATGTTGGTCCTTTAAACACGCTCACTTCTTAGTTGCATCGCAATTGAGTTTCGGCTCTCAAACGCGATAGGGCTGCTGGTCCAGATGATCTCGTGCCAGCACTTTTCAACGAGGGCAAGGAGGTGTTAGCAGAGGACTGGATTCAGTTGTTTCAACTTGTACGGACAACGGAGACTATCCCTCTCTGCTGGAGTCACGATAATGGCTTCTATATTCTAGAAAGGTGTCAGGGGCCATTGCGAAAACCATAGGGGAATTTGCGTGACCCCAGTCATTTCTGGGGTTCTAGCATGCATTGTACTTCGTCGATTCATTATAGTTCAGGGAAGAACAGGCAGGGTTTCGCCCCGGGCGGGGATGTATAGATCACATTTTTACTGTTCGTCAAATTCTTGAGCAGCGTCATGTGTACCGCCGGTCAACAATTGTTGTTTTGCTCGACTATAAAGGTGCGTTCGATTCAGTGGATCGATCTACACTTTTAGAGTCGCTTAAACGTAGGGGTGTACCGAGCACCTATGTGAACACAATGTCGGGGCTTTATTGTTATACTTCAGCTCAGCTGGGGGTCTACGGCGGCGGGCATCAAGACTGTCCCCTTCCACAATTTTTGTAGTGGACAATCTGCGCACTCACAAAATGTTGGCGTGGACCTCCGACGTGATTGAAGACTGGCTGATGTTGATTATGCTGGCGACAATGTGTTGCTGTTTGGCATTTTTCATGCAGCACAAACAATATTAGACCATTTCGCGTTTTGCTGAATGTTTCGGAATGCGCTTTGCAGCCCCAAAATGCAAAGTGTTTTTGCTAGGTTGCTGTGATTACGAGGGTTTGGTGTTAGATAATGGGGTCGTGGGGGTTGTTGACCGGTTTGGATATCTGGGAAGCTGCATCAGCGGCGGTGGTGGTGGGGGGAGTGAAGTAGAAATACGTATCTCTAGGGCTATGGCGGTGTTCGCTAATCTGGAGTACCTATGGTGACAGAAGTGTCTGTTTGATGTTCAAGGGTCACATGAGGGTTGTGTTACTGTACAACAGTGAAATATGACCGCTCAGGGTAGAAGACGTAAATCGTCTCCAGGTGGTTGATCACCGATGTCTGCGTTCAATCGCTCGTCTCGGGTGGCACTAGCAAGTAGGCAACAAGGAGGTTAGGAAGCGGGTGTGTGGCACTGACTATCAAGCGAATTCTTTTGTTCACTCTTTATGTATGCACACACTTAGGTGGCCCGGTCTTATATTGAGGATTCCAGTTAGTCGCCTGCCATACCGAGCACTCTGCCAACGCTGCGGCTGACTGACGCAAGAAGCGAGGTGGACAGATGATTACTTGGCGCAGACAAATAAGGTCGTTGACGAAGGGGTTGTTCACTGTGGATCGAGTTCATCTCCAAGGCTGGGGCCCTCACGACTCTCAGAGTCGGTGGCTTGTGACGTTAGGTGAGATGACGGCTAACCGAGCTCAGTGGGGTGAATGCTGCTCGCTGTTTGTTCGAGTTGACTGTGGAGTGAGTGCATTTAATGACGGGGGACAGTGAAAGCCGTAAGGAAGCTGTTCTCCTGATGACGCTCTACTTACGGATCGGCGGGTTGTTTGCAAGATGTAGACACTTTGGCGTATGTTTGTATGTAAATGTAGCTAGTTTTTCTTAGCGGTAAAACCCCTTCGTGTCCCCTTTTTATTTTCTCTTCATGTGCGTGGTTTGCTCTTTCTTGTTCTTCGTGGTTGTATGGCTGTTAAATATCAGTGTAAACCACCAGTGTATTACTGTCTGTGATGATGACGATGATGACTTCTTTGTAGGTCGTTTAAAACAGCCTAACGCCACCGCTCTTATGAAGTACGTGTTATGATACTTTAATTGTTTAACTGGATGTACTGTAACATCGGATAACATTTTCACCACTAGAGTTGGAGGTTTAATTTTTGTTCTTGTTTTTCTTTCACATTCTTTCTTTCTTATCCACTTAAAACCAGAACAACTGGAACGACTTCGACACCGGAACAAACAAGTTTTCTCTTTTAACACTATGTCGACTGCTTGCTTACACTATAGCGTCCACTCTAGCGCATATAGGAGAATTATAATTGAATGTTCTGCTGTCCACACAATTGAAGGTAATCCTTCGTTAAGGTAACAATGCATTAAACGGATCATTAAAGTTACCGACCGACTGTCATGGTATAGCACTTGGGATTTTGTGTTTTTCATTTGCACATCAATAACGACTCGTGATTGTTCGTTCTGAACTGATCTCGTTGTAGTTTACGTGTTTCAAGACGTTTTCCTATTGGAACTGTAATAGCTCAAAAACGGTCTATTCGGCTTCGATTACATTTGAAAAAAATCGTGGTAAGACAAGTCAGATGAAATTGACGAAGCTCGATTTTGAACCGACTGGATCGAGGGATTGTCGACTACAGTTAACAAGCTAGTTTTCTGCTCTCTCAAATCAGTCAGGCAACGTGAAACACTGAACATGTGATCCTGGTGTTATAACGTTTTGATGTGCTTATCTGTTTTCACCTAACTCGAGGTTAATGGAATGTTGGTCATTAACCTGTGCTCTTCTCTCGTAAACGCTACCGATGAATTTCAACTTCCGGTTCGGAGGTGGGTATACACTGCTGATAACACGCTCTGGGAGAAAATCGAAGCTAGGACTAGGTCAGCCGGTTAGTCTAGGCGAGTAAAAATGTGTATTCAAATCTGACTTGTATTTGTTTTGTTTTTAGTCCTACTGCTTCGTCGAAGTAGAACCCCGGATAATCAACTTCCAACTGTATATTAAACCTCCGAATAGGATTTTCTTATTTTTTAAAAGTTTGGTTTCTCATTGTCTTTTAGGTTGCCCGATCCCAGTTTGTTCATCGAGTTCGTTCAGCTAAACCTTTCTGGCGCCATCCATGGAAACACTGCGCAAGAGGTCAGTAACGTTTTGGTTACGCACCCTATTTTCTTCTGAGGTTTATTACTGTAGTGCTATAGTGTATACTTCTCTTGCAGCATCGTGTGGCAAATGCTAGTCGTTCTGATATCCAATCGGCTGTCACTTTCCCACAGTTAAATGAATAAAGCTATTTTGTTGAACGTTCAACAGGCATAACAGCATAATACCGGCTGGAACCATGAACTCGTCATTTTGTCTTGCTCCCTAATGAGGTCAACTGTCTGGATAGGTCATATGCATATAACTTTCACTAATATGATCATCAGACGAGCGAGGTGTACTTTAGCGGCGACATTCACAGCTTTTTGATCCAACTTACTCGTCTGAGTGTTGATCAAGTCACCCGATCTTCAATCGGTGCACCATTCTTCATTTCTTCGAATACGCAAAGGATTTCCATTTTCCAGCAGAACAACACATTTCATACATCGTACAGTTCCGATTTAGATAATTCCTCCAGACAGGATTTCGAATGGCATATCTGCAGTCCTGATGCGAAACTCGTAGGAACCATATGGAACATTTTTTAATTCCACGGCTGTCAACATAAGGACAGTAACACAGTGACCAACCCGATTACCCCCCTGAGAACTTTGTCCGATATTTGTGTCCAGGTCGTGGCATGATTATTTGCTTTTAACGGGATCCAGCGTAAGCGAACGTTGTGTTTTGTGCCTCTTTTTAAGAGATGTCGACTAGAGGACTTATTTGGATGCGAAAGCTACTTTCTAATGTGAATGTTGTTTAGTGTATGTCGGCCAAATATCTCACTACTTATCCGTTATGTATATACATATATATGTATATATATATGTATGTATATCAACAGAGGAATGGAGATTGCAAACAAAAATCACTCACTTGATCTGATCGTTCGTCGTTAGACGCAATTTAAATCGTTCATTCTCGTGATTGACTGTTCAGGCATGTGACAATCTCATCGATCTTCTTTCTGGTCGGTTTGGAACATAGGTCTTGATGGCAGATAGTGGTGATTGTTCGTCAATAATCTGCCTAAGACACTTGATTCTTTCCTCGAATGTGAAACTACTAGGATCTTTGGGCCACACTGCGCAACAACAGTGTGACTCACTGGGCGCCGTCTATTTTCGCCCATTCGTTTAGGAAGGTGTCCTCGCATCTTCGAAACCAGGATTTGGAAATCAGCTATGGAATTCCCGATGGTTTTCATAAATCCACGTGACTGCTCATCAGAGTTAAGAACAAGCTCTTGAAGAATTTGAGCATTAGCTTCTCGTTTTTTACCATCTATGACTGTTGGAACTGCATGTACTGTTGTCGAAAGTGCACCTAGACTTGTTCAAATTTCACGAACATCGTGGGATCCCCGTTGCACACTGTTGTATCAGCAATACCGTAACGACAATTTATCTTTTTAACTGTTGGGATAACCCCATAAGATCAAAAGTAACGAAGTGACGAACAATTGTTTTCGATAATTCTTTCTCAAGTCAATACAATTACAGATTTTCATCAAGGTGTCATAAGACAAACCTCAAAAGCAGAGGATGACTGTTAACGAATGACAATGGCTACTACCAAACTTCACACAATAATTGTTCCGGCCCAGACCGGACGTTGACTGGGTGTTGTCACACGGTCAAGGTCAAATGTTTGTGTGTGGTTAGACTTGGTATGACCGATCTGTGGCCACGGAATTTGCAAGAACTGAACAAACGTCTTTTGAGAGCACAGATTAGGGTTGCGTAATCTGATTGCAATCGATTCAGCAGTCGCCAGAATACGCTGACGGACTGTTTTTGATTGAGCGTTGGCCACTCTGTAGATAACCCGGAATGCTTTGTTAACGTCTATGCGGTAGTTGGTGTCAGCTAGATGCGCAACAATGGCGCTGGTAATTGGTTTACGGCCACCGGTTCCGATCCAAGCTGGATGATTTTCTTTGATCCTTTTTGACAAGCGCCTAGTCGTACGACCAACATATTCTGCAGTACAACAGCAGCATGAAAATGAATACACGAGCATCGATTGATTGCTGTCTGATAGCTTGTCTTTCAGGCTCAATCTTAACATCGACATTGTTGTGAATCAACTTCTTAAGGTTGCCGCTGGGAACGTGCGTCTAAGTGACCGATACATGCACCGGTTGAACATATCTGCTACAGCATCCCCTTTAAACGAGAGTTTTGTAAACACGGTCTTCTTTTCAGCTGTAGGCATTACCTCGTGGGGGATCTTGTCCTTCATATTTGAATTGATGAATTGTTCCGGATAGCCGTTTTCCCTCAATAGATTTTCAACCATTTTCAATTCCCGCTCCATTGCGTCATCCGAACAAATCTTTCTTGCTCTAGTTGCCAGGCATTGAGCTAGATTTCGTTTATGTTTGAGAGGCCCAAAGCTGTTGAAGTTTGTGTATTGTTCTGTCCATGTGGGTTTACGATATACCGACCTACTCAGTGTACCATCTCCACGTCTGGTCAATTTGACATCTAAGAAATGGAACTCGTTGTTAGCTTCCTCTTCTGAGGTAAAGCGCAGTGAAGCATGTGCTGCATTAAAAACCCTAAGAATGGTTGTTAACTCATCTCTTGACTTTAGAACAACAAATATGTCGTCTACGTATCGGCGGTACGTGTGGTGACTCTGAATGGCTGATTGTAGTTGGGATTCTAATTTACCCATGAATGCATCTGCCAGTAGTGGACCTAAAGGGGATCCCATTGCTACTCCATCCGACTGTCGATACAGTTCGCCATTGAACATTGAACGTTAAGGGTACACCGCAAAAGTAATTCTTTCAGTTCTGATTTTTGTAGTCCAAACATGCTTTCCGGTTGTTCTATCTGATCACACAAAGTTAATTGTCTCCACCACCGGAACATTTGTGAAGAGCGAAGTGACATCAAGAGAGCCCATGTACCGGCGTGTGACATTAATATCCCTCACAGAATCCACAAACTCAAACGTGTCACGGAGACTATCTGGGCACAATTTCCGTCGTATAGGTTCTAGTATTTTCGCCAACCACTTAGCAGTTGCGTGATACGGTGAATTACACATATCAAGTATCGGCCTAAATGGACAACTACTTTTGTGGATTTTCGGCAATCCATATAGACGTGAGATGATGGATCCAGTTGGTTTCATCTGGTCAAACTGAGTTTGTGTGATACGGCCCTGTTGCATTAACCTTTTTAAGGAATTAGTAATTTGATTTTCAACAAATTCCGTTTTGTCTTTCTCACGTTCCGTCTTCCTGAATTTGCTATTATCTGAAAGTATCGATAGCATCTTCTCAGTATATTCAGATTTATTCAGGATCACAATCCCGGTGCCGAACCCTGGGCCGAACCAATTATGCGAAGTTTAGTAGTAGCCATAGTCATTCGTTAACAGTTACCCTCTGCTTTTGTGGTTTGTCTTATGACGCCTCGATGAAAGCCTATGTAATCGTATTGACTTGAGAAAGAATGATCGAAAACCATTGTTCGTCGCATCGTTACTTCTGATCTTTTTAAATTGAACTTTTTAAGGTCAGAACGCTCCGATTCTCAAATCCTCAAGATTCTCAATCCAAACGCCAAAAGGAAAAATGCAATAAAAAAATAATTCGTTCTTTCCACGTGAAATCACTATGTAACGGTGCTGTACCTATAAACTTGAATTGAACCCGAAGAGAGGTTGGTCTGTACAGCACCTTCTGGAAATGCTTGAGGCAGTCTGGTTGGCTGAGGTTCAATCAGCACACTTAAGCGAGTTTCGCAGTTTCTAGGCTTGTATCTCAAATGTTTTTCCAGATTCTAACTTGCGGTTAAGTTTTGTCCATCCTGTCAACTACTATCTGGCAAGCTGGTTTGTTGTATGCTTCTAAAGTAATCGTACTGGATGACCACCTAATTTTGATGCATAAATGCTGTCCTGTGACTGGCGAAGTGTTCCTGTGTAATTTTATGTTCACTAGTTATTTCGCACACACAACGCTTATCCATAGTTGTGATGCGCGGACTACATACAGGATATAATTTTAGAGGGATTCACTGGTGCATGTCCAGAATTGGGCGTCAGCCTCAGAGTAATCAAGTTGTGCATTTAGTTTGAAAGACTTCACTAAAATAAGGAGGGACCTTATTATCGATGACTTTACTAAGCAGAAGGGGGGTTTCCTCATGTTTCCTCTCTTGTCAGTTCCCACGTCTACGGCATGATGACAGCGGGAACTGGTGTGTATCCCAGCCATTCTTTAGATAAAAAAACTACTGCTTTAGACATAACTCGGCATTACACTTGCACTAAACCAGATTTAGTTCGGACACTGTCGCACAATACATCCGATTTAGATAGGAGAAGACTTGCTTCACTACATTTGTTCGCTAACCCTTCACCTGGTTTCACTTCTTTGTTCACGGATATACTTTGGAGTCGATTCGCTTCTAGAAAGAGGTCATGGATCAGGGTTTTGTTCGTAGTGAGGAAAACCAGAAGTAGGTTGATCCTTTCCGTTGAAGGGATCATTTCGATAGACATATTTTGTCTTTGTTGCTAGAATGGTCGTTATGCTGTGCAATAGATTGGGCGCAGCAGTTAACACAGGTATTAATTTATTTGCTGCACCTCTACAGTACTTGGTGCCCGTCGTTACTGAGTCACTGGTTGTCTACGTATTGCCAGATGATTCAAGGTAATGTGACTTCATACGCATGACCATATCTGAGTTGTAATGAAAACCGTCAGCAGTGAACTGTCGCGAGCTCGCAGAAATCAGCTCTGTTTAATCTATGTTCGTCAGACCGGAACTGAGCCTCGTGAAAGTGCTGGAACAACCATGTAAGGAGTCCAGTGGTATTTACAAAATCACGACGAGTTAATTTTCAAAGCTGATGTGCGTGCAAGGAGCATGTTGACCACCAATGTTCACCAGGTTGTAAACCATCTACTCATCCAATGAGGTACGTTATCTTCTTTGGACTTTCAAACTCAGAATAGTCGCCCGTTCCGAATGGAACACCACAGTTTGTTCTTTTAGATACCCATTTCTACATCTTGGATTTCGGTTGTCCCGTATTGTCTTTCATAAAAATGAACGAGGTACGGATAAAACCCATTCTGCCTTCTTTTCTGGTCGTTTTCCCTATCGTTCGGTTACAGTTTTTATAGGCATTACAGACGTTGGGGTGTTAAACTGTTTATGAGCATTTGGTCAGGTTATGTGCATGCCAACTCACACACGGAGCGGAACTGTTTGTGTGACACATGAAGTATCTTTCCCCACTTTCGAACTGGCATAACGAAGTCTGACGACTTTTTTTGAGATGATAGTATCATTTGGTATGTTCTTGTCAGTTGCTACACATAACAGCGGTGAACGTAAAAAATACCCAAACAAATTAAGTTCATATATCAAGTCCATGTATACACTGGTCTGTCAATGGTCAGGACCATCAAGGTCGGAGGTTCGAGGGCAACAGCACTTAGACATATAGGACTGGCTTGTTACGCGTGACAAGCAACACCTCAAGTGACTTAGGGATGACGTGCTGGTGATGAAGCATCAACACGCGGAGAGCGTTAACCGGATCGACTACATGACCGGTCTCCAGCAGCTGTCTGACGATCGAGGAAGCCGACGTGCGTTGTATGATGGGGTCGCGTGGGATCACCCCACACATCATTCTCGAGATATTTAGGCAAGTGTTCATTCATTCTGTGGCGTAGGGATCGACCAGTTCTGTCGGTGTGAACCTCACCGTGGCTGCAGATGAACTGGTGAACATAGTGTGAAGTGGACAGCTCTGGCAAGCGCATCTAATGTGAGGAAGTGTGAGTGACCTGGTGCGACTGAGTAAATGCATTGTAGTCGCGCTGTACGTCTGTCGAGTGATCTGCGTTAGTTGCGGCGAAATCTTCCGAGTTTGCAAAGGGAGACGCGCTTACGCATTCGGATATCAGCGTTAAGCGGCGGAAGGTTGACATAGCGTGTCGATCAGTACATGCTGGATCTACCTGGGGAAGACAATATCTGAACTCAGAATATAACGTTAGATTTCGGCACAAGTGACTCAGATCACTCGACAGACGTACAGCGCGACTGCAATGCATTTACTCAGTCACACTGTATTTATCAGTTCATCTGCAGCCGCGTTGACCTTCACATTAAGAGAACTGATCGATCCCTACACCACAGAATGAAGGAACACGTGCCCAAATATATCGAGGACTTGATTTCTGGCGTGACCCGGGGCGCACTCCTCTCCCCATGTTTGGTTACACTTTATGTATCATGTATGTCAGTTGACAATTATATGTTTATTATCAAGTATGCAAGTGATGTTAGATCTTATCTATCGGACTTGTTTCCCCCAGCTTTTTTGCTGTACGGTTTTCCCGAAATACCAAGTCAGTCAGAGTCCTACGTTCTCCATCTGGACACCCACACTTGTCGATGCTTTGTTTTTGCTTGCGTAGTGGAAACCTTCCACTCTGTGTTCATCCCTTCGTGTACATGATGAACATCTGTTACAGCTTATTTCTCTCAAATATCTAGAGGCTATTGGGAGTGACATCACGATATGACCACTCCATATTACTGATTTTTCTTACTCAGGTCAGAGAATTCTTGTATTGTTCACTAGTGGTTTTCCATGGCTTATCGTTAGGAAACTTTGTTCCTTCGCTAGATCCCGAAAACGTGGTCTTATTTTGTAATATTTTTCGTAAACGTCTGGTTAATTGCTCAAACGAACCATATAACGTAACGCTTTTGATGGACACCAAATGTGACCAGTTCGCGAACTTTCCCTTGAAACTTACCCTAAGTGTTAGTATTGCGTGCTCCAAGCCCACTTAGTTCTCGGTTTGTTGAATACCATTTATGGAGCTGAAAATTCA
This sequence comes from Paragonimus westermani, assembly GCA_008508345.1. Classification (NCBI taxonomy): domain Eukaryota; kingdom Metazoa; phylum Platyhelminthes; class Trematoda; order Plagiorchiida; family Troglotrematidae; genus Paragonimus; species Paragonimus westermani. The sequence continues at coordinate 50,837 of QNGE01000663.1, forward strand.
AATCCCAAGATGCATGAAGCGTGTTGTTGACTAGACTTGATTTGTTGTGGTTCTCAATTCTGCCTGAGTGTTGTTTGACGACTGTTTTTCTTTTTGTTGTCTTCTAGCTACTATCCATATTGACCAGCGGACCTCCTGTGGAACAGGGTTCGTCTTGCTTACAACTTGCTACCAGCCGCGGATGGATCCTGATAAATGATCCACAGCAAATGGTCTGCAGTTGTAATCGCGTTCTTGACGACCACAAAAAGCTGGTGAGAATTTTACCCAACGCCTAGCACACTGCTGGCCTTACATTGAATGCCCTGATCTGTTCTCGCTGTAAGTTAATAATTTGCGAACGATCATCCGCCCGCCCAATGGAAAACATTTGGGGGGCCATGAGTAAGTAGTTGCGCGTTGGTGTCATCCTGCTATGTTCACAGTCATCGTCATTAATCAACTGTGTGCCGCATTGGCAACCTGTGACATTACTGTTAAGTATGTCACCCATTTAATTGGGTCCGTTAGACGTGTGTGCGACTGATAGCAAGTGTCCACATTTACTTGTCCGCATTGATTTGTGCTCGTGTTATTCCTGGTACTCATAGTCCACCTAAGTTTCGTTCGGTTCTCAGTACGGTACATTCGTTTGATAGCACCTTTATAGACTGCTGTATACTGTGGGATTACATATTGACAGGACAGAAAAGACACCCAGCATTGTACCTGCGGAACTCTGCAGTTATATTGTTGTCTCACCAATTCTCGTTGCATTTGTATAACAACATGATAATAGTCATACGCACGTGTTGGTCAGAAGGTCGTGAAACTTGGCAACAGTTTAAAACCAAATGTGCAAGTCTAATCTAACGACGACAAACAAAGTCATAATCCAGCGATGTTTGACACACCACTACAACTTTTCAGTTGATGTAACCAACACCTAGGTGAAACTTTGTGTTGTGAACAAACTGTGAGTCTGCCGGGTGGCCAGCGTTCAGTAAACGACTTTGCCATTCGTTACACATTGGTCTTTTCTGACACCGCATCATTCAGTGACTTAAAACGTGTTTCACTTAACGATTTAGGTTTCAGTTTTACTCCTCTGGGTTTGAATCGTTCTTTTCGTCTTGATGGCTTGCACTACAACATTCCAGATCGGTTCGAATGGAATTACAAACCACACGCAGACACGAGAACCTGGCACCATGGTCATCATGGCAATCTCATTTGAAATTATTTCTTTTTGCCGGAACAGATGTTTGTGCATCTGTGGATTCCAGCAAATTTGTGTAATTTATGAACTCAGAAGTTGGTTATGTAATTCACACGTTCTTACATTGCTACACTCTGGCTGTGCCTCTCACTAGCCACTTTTACAGGTCAACTATATGATTTGAATGTTTTGTTTATGTCAGTTGGCTTTGTAAAGTTAGCACCTATCACCGTTCATGCTTTTATGATCAAATCCTTTGGATGTTTCTATGCTGTTTCTAGTACTTTGCATTCACCTACCGAGTGTTTCTTTAGTGCATTCTGTTCTCACATTTCAACCCACAACGCTTCACTCATCCCATATCTTGTATTCTTTTTTAAGTTTCTTCGTCGCGCTTTTGCCAAAGGAAGAAGTTTTTTCTAGTTTACTAAAATTGTGCATGTTAGCCTTTATCGTTTGAATAAACTCAGTCAATAGTTGACTGGCCTCACTTGTCTTGAAATGAGATTTACATCTAGACGCTATGGGCCATCGTAGATGAGATGAACTTGACCACGGTAACTCTTCACAATATTTGTCTGTTTTCTGTTTCCGTTGTTGTCCTGGTGCATGCGAAATTTTCGTTCGCACATGGTTATCAACGCTACCGTAACTTCGGGTTCCACATTCGCATACGATCACTGTACAACACAGCTTGCTGTTTTATCCATCAGTGCTATCTTAACGGGTGTGCACACTAGTTCACCAGATGGGGTTAGCAACTATACGAAAATTGTAACTATTTGCTTCTTTATCAGCCCATGCTTCCCGACTGTATTGTGTTTAATGGTTGGTCGTTCTGTTTAGTTTCTACTTTTTGGTAGACGTTAGCTGTCACCCTTCGGTTAGTTGCGACTGATTATCATTTCCGAGCTTTTTACCCCTTTCCCGTTCACTTCCTCGATGTGTTCTAGCCCCCACATTTGATGTAACCCGATAGATAATGCATTTGGGCTATGTGACAGCTCGGTGATATTAGGAGGGTGCTCCCTGTGATTTATCTGTTCCTGATGAACCGGGAGTGAATTGACCATTAATCGCAAACTCTATGAGCGTGTGTCGGTGAATGAGCTGACGAGTGAACAGTCTCGTCGAGGTCTTGCGCACACAGACCTCACAATAACAACTGCGCACATAGTGAGGACGAGGTACTTAAACCATTTATTGAGCAGGTGATTCACAACGCAGACTATTCGTTAGGAGACGGCAGACTGGTATTTACGCGTACATTTTGTTGGTTGACAGAAGCTTCCCCTATGTCTGGCACGTGACCGTTCTCTGTGCATCTATCGTACAAGTTGGTTGGCGTTCATCGCCAGGATGTCTGTTGTAGACATGCGCAGCTTTTTGTTCTCTGATTAATCCCGCTCTATTCCTGTTGTAGTAGCGCGCTTTATGTACACCTCTTCATTTGTTTTGTTTTTGCCCCGCTGTTCTCAAAAGCAAGCTCGAGTGGTGTGCGCTTTAGCAAAATTCACAGACTAACAAACTAATGCGCTACCCATCTTGTGTAGCAAAACCGAAAGCAATTGCGCGACATACTCACTTTGATTGCCTATTATTTTATTATGCCAGGTCAATCTTTACCTGAGTGGTAAACGTAAGAAAGCCTTGAAACGACTGATGCATTTACTGACAGATCAATCGGAAAAATACGGTGGTGACAGATTCAATCCGTTCGTGGCCGAACAACTGTTTGCACGCCTGATCGACGGGAAGAACGCAGACACTTGACAAGCTGCTACACAGATGTTTTCCTTCACAGATATCTTCTGAGTCTGGAGAGTGTTTTATGTACGTGTTGCTTTTGCATTGATAAGACTCCGAAACATTGGTTGTACAAATGTTCCACCTGTGAATTGTTTGACTTGATTTAACCCCTGTTGAATTGAATAGCATACTGTTTTTTGTATCAGAGGGTTAATGAAAATGATTTGAGTTGGGTTGGCTACACAATCATGGTCACACGGTATTGTTTGGTAGGCTGACGTACAGACTAGCGACTCTCCCACTCTACATTGAAGACAGAAAACGGCAGACTGATGTTGTGCAACGTATAATCTATATAAGATCGTATGATCAGGTCGTTTTCTGCGTACCCGCGACTCTACTAAATACGACTTCGTCAGTGCCATTACAAAACACCTTCTACAGACCGGCCACTCAGTGGACCCTAGAACGGCTTTCAGAGTGTTCTTTAGACCCAAGCTAAAGCAGGCTCTCAATATTGCTGAAGCCGTCGCAATACATCGACTGAATCCCTCTTTATGCGCTCAGAAACAGTTGGTGACTAACCTTTCACTTTGTTGGTAATAATGCAACTGGTACTTTTTACAGTATTTCAGCTCTTGTTTGTTTTTCTGTAGATTTTTTCTAACCATATCTGACATTTACCACTCAATATGTATGTATCTTTTACCACCCCCTTTATTGCATCAAAATTATCAATCAGTTGCATTTTGCTGCTTCCGCTTTGGTCACCTGACTGACAGTTTCAAGCATTTCTAGATTCATTTCGCCTAGCTGCTTGCCCCCCAACTATATAAAGTGTATGTTAATTTCGCAAAAGTAACCGATAAGATGCGAACGAAATGTCATTGCGCAAGACATCTTACATGCTACTATTGGCTTTTTTCAAATACGACTTCCCTGGACATACATTCGTTCTCTACACTACTGTCTTTATCGTCGTGTATCATTTAGGATTATAAATCCGGGAGATGGTGTAGAACGATTGTTTCGACTTTATAGGTCCAAAGTAGGCAGTGCGTTTCAAGGTAGAGCTTAACGCCAGGTTGATGTATCACCGTAAGTAGTCTGGTTCCGGTTAATTTATTTATCATCAAACTAGATTTGCATGCCCTTGACTCAATACACTGGTTCGTCCACGGTATAGTAAGATGATTGGTAGAAAATCGGGTTCTCCTTCTTGATATAATTAACACGGTAGAGCTCTGTCCCGAAAATCACGCAGCTGTCCCCATTGATTGCGCCCAAAACAAACCAAAAGACAGGTGCAAAAAGTAACTTTGTTCTGCTCCGATAACGTGTGCGACGGGGAGAAAATTGCATTCCGACAGACATCAAAAAAGCAGTTAAGGTCACTAAACCACCGATGAGCACAGCGGAATAGAGGCCAGACAGGTAAAAAAATAGCGAAGGTCACCTCTCGGATGTTCCCGACATTTCCGCTTATTATGATTGGATAGGGTCGTCTTCTCGACGAAGGAGTCCGTTTTGGACGGAAAAAAATGGATTTCTCTAACACCTCTCCTTTGAAGATTGTTTGGTCCAATCAAGACTACTTCCGAGGATCGACTTGATTGGGTTTGACCGGTTTGCCGTATCTGTTTGCCCGTTGACTCCACCTCACGGGATACTTGTGCTCAACGTCCTGATGACTGTTCGGCTTTGGTGGAGCGTTCTTTTCTCTTCAAGTCGAATGCGTCCAGCAACATATCGTCCTACCGGGTCGCACCGTGCATCTCCGCTGTTTCGGTGAATCTTGTTTGCTTGGCGCACACATGTAACCTCGTCGAATTTCACCCCGTACAGGGCTTTACCTTTTCGCTGGACGACTATTTCTCTCTTTCAGTTCAGCGGTCCACGAAACATGCGTACAAGGACCGGCTCGCCGGTCATGAAGTATCGTGCACGAGCTCGGTGTCTTCGATTCTACTATCTTTCCATCCGCCCATTGCGTTCTCCCCTCCTGTTTGTATGCGGGTTCATGATATCGAAGACAGTACTCAGTTTTCTATTGAACATGCATTGTACTGGCGATTTGCCATCTGGAACGTTTGGATTTAGGGTTGTCCGATAATTGGTTGAGAAGGTCTGTACGACATGACTCGGGGGACCTTCTACTCTGGCCTTTGACAATGATCGCTTCAATGTGTCGACAAACCTTTCAGCTTGTCCGTTCGACTGAGGATGGTAAACTGCGGATCGCATGTGCTGGATGCCTAGCCGTTGGCAGTAGCTCTCGAAGATGGAAGAGGTGAACTGTGAGGCGTTGTCTGTGACCACCGTCTCTCTCAGTCCGAAACAATTGAAGAGTTCCGATAGCTTCTGTATGGTGCTGCCCGTATTCGGCTGTCGTAGGTTATGAACTTCCGACCACTTGGTGTAGGCGTCGACAATGACGAGATACGTTTACCCGTTGGGGAGGGAGGTCCGGCTAAATACATACGGAGCCTTTTTGGGCTGCTGCTGAAGTGTGTGGTTCACATTTCGCGGGGTTTGTCGCAGCCAGACAACACGATGTGTATTCTCGGCATTGCTTCTGAATTTGCCTGTCCATTCGTGGCCAGTAGACAAAACTGCGCGCCAAAGACTTCATCTGGTTGGTCCCTAGGTGCCCACTACGGAATTGCTTGAGCGCCTGTGGTTGGAGGGGGGGCTTTCGGGACTGCTACTATATTGGCAAACATGACGCAACCGTCCAATATCGTAAGAGCTTCTCTGGACGGTGGAAGTATTCCCGTAAGTCGCCATTGAGGTCTGCGTGTGGCCAAGTTGTGCGGATGAACGTCATTACTTGCCTCATAATTGGATCCACTTCGGTCGCCTCCTTGATCATCTCTGCTGTCACTTGAAATGCTCGAACAGCCTCGCTGAGGATGAGGTGTACATCTGGTTCAATGTTGACATCTGCGATTATTGTGTCTTCGTCTTTTGGTGCCTGTGATCCGATGAGTCTGAATAGTGTGTCAGCTTAGCGGAAGCTAGTCGCGGAACCGTAATGTATCGTGAATTCGTAGGCAAGAAGCATTGTTGCCCATCTACAATCGATTGTCCGTGTAAACCGGGTTTGCTTTCTCTGAGCCAGACATTGCGAGCAACGGTTTATGATCCGTCAAGAACGGAAATTATTGCTTGTACGACGTTCTGTGAAACCTTCTCATTATGGGGATTATTACCAGGGCCTCCATCTCGATCTGACTCTAGTTACGCTCAAGGGGTGTAAGCGACCTTGATGCATGCGCGGTTGTTTTTCCTTCCTATCTGGGAACGTATGTGATATCACAACACCTACTGCGTAGTTGGATGCGTATGCAGCCACGGCAGTTGGTAGCGTCAGATCGTAGTGCGTAAGCAGAATGTCTGAAGTCAGGAAGGCTTTGATGCGATCAAAAGATAGTTGATATTATCTTGATCCCTCCAACGTGGTACCCTTAGCGAGCAAACAGTTCATTGGCGTTCGGAGTCGATGGGTTTCTAGGAGGAAAGTACTGTAGTGACTAACCGACCCCCGGAAAGATCGTAGAGTTAGCATGTCCATTGGGGGTGGCATCCTCCCTATGGCTTCTGTGTTGGGCGGGTCAGGTTATCGGCCACTTTTGTCCACAATAGATACAATGTATTTGACGTTGGACACCAAAACTGCATTTGTTGGCGCGAATTCGAAAGCCATATTCACCCAAAGTAGTAAGAGATTGGCCCAGCTTCTGCTCCAGATCCTCTGTATCGTGACACACGACAATGATGTCGTCCAAGTAGGCAGGCGCACCGAGAATATCTGTGAATATCGTATGCATCACCTGTTGGAAGATGGCTGGCACTGTCTTTACACCGAATGGAAGGCGGTTGAATCGGTAAAGTGGTCTGTGGGTGATACTTGGTAACAAGTCCTTGAAATGTTCAGCGATTGGCGATTGTAAATGAGCCTCGACCAAGTCAAACTTCACGAAACATTTCACGCTCTTCAGTTTCGTGAAGGGATTCTCCGGCATCGGCAAGGGACACTAATGCCTTTCGACAGCGTCATTTAGATCTTTGGAGTAGTCTGCCCGAAGTCGCATTGTTTCATTTGTCTTTTTGATCACGACCATGGGAACCGCTCATACAAAACGGTTCACCGGTTCAATTACTCCAGATTCCTGAATAACTAGTTCTTGCTCGACAGTTGCCAGCGCAACGTAGAGTACTGCACGCTGGGTTCGAACTACCGGCTTTGTTCCAAGACGAAGAGATAAGGTTGGGTTCATTTCGGTGCAGCAGCCGAGTTCCTCTGCGAACATACCTGAGTGTCTTTGCTGGAGAGCGTTTGAGAGTTGACTCCTGGAGACATCGTCGGGGTAGGGTTTCTCGAACGGTAATGACTTAATCACTGCTCATCCTTGCTGGCTCAAATAGTTGGTTACAAAACAGCAAGCTGACAGATGCCTTCCTCACGGCTTTCAACAGTACATTCAGTGAGGTTCTTCTAATTCAGCACCGGAAGATGTGTATGTATGCAAGTGAGGAATGCATATTTGTGTCACTGTCAGGTTACCTCAAAGCTCCCTGCTTTGTTGCTACTAATAACGATCAGCACAACGTTTGTTATGGTTTTCCTATGGGTTCCACGCTACGCTCATTTCTGAGTATCGTATTCAGGCTAACACGTTTCGTCGTCTGCCGTTATTGCAAGTGGACGACGAAAATTTGATGCACAGTGGTTGATAACATCAGGAATTCATCTAAAAGTTTGTTTTGCATTAACACGATTAACACTTCAGGAAGCATCTGAGTGTGCGTCCATCTGTTTTGTGTCCCACAGTGTAATTTCTCCCATTACTGATAGACAGTAGGGTGTTTGGTTCATATACTTTGCGCATCGCCTACAGTTGATCACAGATTTTTCAGCCAACCACTTTGGAAAGAAGTTCTACACTCGAGTTTCTTGTTGAAGTAGGTTAGTAGTGCCTATCCTTAACACAAGCGAGATCACAAACTAGACCACACATTGCATATACGCAAATACGACCGACCGTTTGAATATGATAATCCATTCGTGCCTAATGTGAGGTCAGTGGTGCGGTGGTGAAAACGCCTGGCTCATGAAGGCGTCATCGCAGTTCTTATCTCCGTCGTAACGAGGATATGCTCTACTGACGAGCTCTAACAAGAGCGAAACTGACTTCTTGTGTTTTTTTCCGACAGGGTCTAATTGGAATGTGATAGCTGCCATCAGTTGGAAGTGATGATCAGTTTTCGCCTTTAAGCGCACAAACTGCTGGCATGCTTCTGTGGACGACGGACAAACGTTCTGTTGGTGCCTCTGCTAATTTCGCACTCTTTGTTGAGCTGTCTGTTCCATAAATCGGTATGCTGTATGCCTTGAAAGCAGATTGCTGACCCACTAGCCTTGTTCAAGCATTACAAATTTGTTTTCTGACGAATGATTTCTTTCTGGTAGTATTGGAACCGTTCAAGCGGCCAGTTAGACAAATTTTGGTGCATAATAGTGTGTCGCATTCGGTGACGTGCCTGTTCTCGCTTGACAACTGGTTCTGAATTAGTTTCCCCAGATTCTTTTAAATAGTGGGAACACTTCAATCCGAAACATTCTACAAGAATTATATCCTTCTAGTTGTGGATGAAGGTAATAGCGCCAGTAACAACTGTATAGCTGTCACGGTTAGTAAGCTATTCCATTTTAGCCGTAAATGATTCCTGTCTGCTTCTTGTGTGAGAGGTTCCTCAAACAAACGGTGCCCGAATTTTTACGACAAGGCTGGTGGTTACCAGCCACCCCTTATTCAATACTTTTGTTCTACGTGGCTTTTTCGGGTAACAGATACTTCATCTATCATAGTAAGCTGTCAACACCTCATCATTTGAGTATAAATAGTTGGAAACAAACGAATTGGCGTTCATGTGGGACCACGAGACAACAACAGGTGTTGACCGGTTCTCTCGCAATGGGAGTTCTGTGTGAGTGCAGTCGTTTGTAAGCGCAATGATTTTTATTTCAGAACACAGCACATATGAGCTAGAACTGATGGTCTACGGTGAACTCGATTCCTATGGCTGTCTTCCATGCTTCAAAGTTTATCCGAAACAGAAGGAATGCTTGAATTATAATAATTAAATTACTAGCCACATAAGTGGCTGGAAAGGTTACCAGGGTAACTGGAACGCTGATGCATCCCCCAATGTCACAATCACAGTGATACGTTTTAGAAAACTTATTCGAACGTATGTTGAAGATAACTACGAACGCTTCGTTGTATGCTGTCAGTGTAATCTAAATTGGAAACCAAGGCCGTTGTGTTTCTCGAACCAAAAACGTTTTACAGATTACGCTAAAAAGATTTGTATTCTACTAATTTATAACTAATGATATCCAGAAAGAGGTCTAATTGATGGAGTCGGCAACCAACGTCGACAGAAAATTGACACTTAAAAATCCAGATTAGTCGCTTGGCACTGGAATTTTCTCCTCCAGCCTAACTCGGTTATGACGAATTCGATTGGTAGGGTCTTTTCGAAAACATCTGAGAGCGGTGCAGTCATGATTATGTTTAATGGGAAATCAGCACTTACGACAGTCGAGGTGGATATTTTGCAATCACGCTCCTCGTGTGCAGATGTGCAAATTCTCCGCATATTCCGCCCCTTTGACATTGGGAAGTGCAGAATGCGTTGGTCTCTGTGAGGTGTTGTAATTTTGGCTTATGAATGATGTATTTTTCAAACCCAAAATGGGACTTATGTGAGCAACTATATTTTCCGTTACACTGATTCTCGTTTTGCAATAAAAACCTAGGCTGAGCCGCGAGTTGCCACCAAACAAATTATAGGTTTTATAAAGTGTCTCCCCATGTGAGGAACCCCTGCCAAGCTACATAACTGAAATACATCGTAGTTTCCAAGCTCCATAGGAGTGGGCACCAAATGAGGTGAGCATGCGTTGTAAAAAATGATTATCAATAACGCGGATAGGTTTGTTGGTTAATTAATTAAAGTCACCATCTGGGACCCTGATGTAAATACGGCTTGTCGCTTCATTGTTTACATATCAGTTGAATGGCCAACAGTCAGTAGGAAGGTTTTGTAAGCCAGTGGGAAACGGGAGCTGTCTCTGGAACCTCAACCGTTCACTGACTTCTCTGTTCTTTATAAGCCGTTCAGCGCAGGTTTACTTGCACATACGAGATGTCATCTTCAAAAGCGTGAATTTCCCACTGAAAATACTTCCGCGGCAGGTGTTCTGCTCAAGTCTGCTTTTTGTGTGGTAGGTTTTAAAACGGTGATAGACTACAAACTCACGTGAACTGTTTCATCCTACTGATTTAAAATGTACTAACAATCAAAACTACCCCGTTGTCCGATCGAAATCAGCCACGGCCCATCGCCAGTCTCAGAACTGTACAGTAGATATGAGTGGCTTTAACAGTACAAGCAGTCGGACCACATTGGATAACCCATCGACAAAGTAATGTGGTTCGCTCAGACTGTCAAGGTTTGTTCAAGTGAAAGCGGTAATGCAAACTCATGCAACTAAATGCGAATGAACTTATTGGACACCGAAAAAGCTTCAAATTTCAGTGCTGCTCTGTGTTTAACCTTAATAAAAATGGAGTTTGACTGCATCCCAAACTGTTTTGATATCAGTTGATACCCCAACGGATGACATTTGTATAACACAAAATGTGGTGCAACTCATTACCGAGAAGGTAAATCGCTTACTTTAATCTCTGCCGTCTTGAGAGTACGTTACGTGTGCTGTTTTCGTCTGTTCCGGTTTGACCTACTCACCCTTGTAAGATAGTGTACATAAGCACAAGTAGCCGGAACTTGCAGACTGAGGAAACTCAAAATTGTGAGCATGTAGTGATTTAACTGTCCATCACGGTTTCGTTGGTTTATTTGGCTTGACGTGCATTTACCAAGTCTTCCGAACTATCAGTCAAGCAATAATACATGGTTCATAAACCGTCGCTTTCAGTCATATAAGCATGGTGTATAAAATTACAAAAGATTTATTGGATTGTTGCATGTAATTAATGTATGGTCGACAGTCTAGCTAGGTGGTTGCTTAGTGTGTTTTTAATAGGGATGGTGCAGGTGACCGATAGATGATCAGGTGCCATTGGAGTTCACACTTAGATTGTGTTCAATTCGCTCAAGATTGTTTAGCCGTGAAAGATGCACGGTTTGCACGAATTTCTTTCCGGCACAGAATGAGGCCGTAAATTCTACTGCTAGCCTCTCTGTTGCCTATACCATGCGCACCCTGACAGATCTAGGTCTGATGCAAGGTACTTCACGGATGATTTTGAAAGTGTGATCTCTCTCGTGAACTGACTGTACGCTGCTCAAATGCCGCTCGATGGTGCATTCACATAGAAGTCCTAGGTTTTCATGGCTAAAAGTAAGGAATGGAACGTTGTTGTTTTTCTAGGGAATGGCCAAACAAAATTAAAGTTAAAACAATGATAGATGGTCAAATCTGGTGCCTAATCTCTAAAATTTCTAGACTGCCATACAGGGTCCACGTTGCTAATACTCTCTTGGAAGTCATCTAGGTAGGTAGCACTCGGTATACACTTCTAAAAATTCCGTATAGCTGTATTCACACTATAGGCATTACCCACAGTAATTGGTTTGAACTTCCACTTTTGTGCACAAGGGTTCTCGTCCAAATGGTAAGTGCCTTCACCAGAGTTATGTATGGTGAATGGTTCTTGTATGATTCAAGGGCGAAAAATTCTAGCATGGCTGGGTTGGTCAACTAGATTTTGCTATTCTGATGTGGATTATATCGGATTTGCATCCGTATTTGAGAACCACTAATTGTTTATATTTTATGCCCGAGAAAAATCCTACACAAAATCGAACGAGTCAAGGCGCCCATGGGAATTTACTGTTTTGTTTACTCAAGACAATTTTGACCTACCTCGCACAGCTACGTCGGTCGTATTAATCCCTTTTATTTATGCACCCAAGGGAATATGACATGGAGATGCCAATTGTTAACTGACCGCTTGCGTTTAATTTAATGAAGCCAATATGGGAGCAAGAATGGAGAAACAACCGTTGAAGTGTTAGTGGTATTTTTTCGCTCCCACTCGGTCAAAAAATTCAGGTCCCGTGAGCGCTTTTCTGTCTGGTTATGTGCTCAGTCACGGTTACCGAAGACCGTTTCGCAACTGTTTGTTTGTGGTTGATTATTCGCATGCTTCAGGCACATGTTGACCGTACATAACTTGTTGCTGTTTGCGATGATCTGACTGTTACTGTCGGTAAGCCCTGCTATTATCTTCCGAAATTTAACACGAACAAGACAAACTTGTCAATCCGACAGAAACCGAATAAAACTAGCGCGATTTCAGGGTTTCACGACTCATTGCGTAAACGATTCATCTCAATTTTACTATCCGCCATCCACCATACTCATCTGCATGTTTACTGACAAATAAGTTAGCCTTCGTACTTCCGGTCATCAGAACGCCCTCAATCCATCGACGCAGCTGCTTTCATACGTTTGTATTTAGGCCAGATTCCTATAATGCGGAGAAAATTACATTGCTTTGTTATATTTTAAATCAGACTTCCGTCATTGGATTTCCACTGGTCATTGTATGAAGCGTGTGCAACAGTGTGTGTGTGTGTATGTATGTCAGACTACACCTTAAAACTTTTAAGTGTAATACCACAACAGATAAACACGATAAAACTGTAAAGTAATTCAAAAGCAACAGCACACTGATATGTCAGGAAAATTAACCGGTTGAATTCCATTCGGACTGATAACACTCACTCTCTTCTTGTTTGGCCAGCACATCTTGTGGAGTAGTAATGCAGTTTAAAATATATTGCCATTAAGCTCCATCATTTCTGTTCATGAGGTAAGCATAATAACCTAATCAGTCAACTACACGTAGCATATACTGTTAAGTTTATTGTGTGAGTTGATTTCAACCACCTACAACCTGTGTCGACGTCGTAAAGTTGATCCCAACCTGTCCCCTTAATCAACTCTCTTTACATAGCCTATCAGAAAACAATTCACTAATCCCGTTATAAGGTTATCTAACATTTCACTTAGCGTTCTTTTATTTGTTATACACTTTCAGTGATTGATCAGCAAATAACAATCATGTGTATCTCCTATTTACACAGCGGGAAGCAGACCTAATATGGAAACCGGCTGTTAACCAAACAAGATTGCTTGTCATTGATAACAGACCGAAGTGACAGCAACGTTTGTTGGGTTGCGAGTGTTGTATGCTTGTTGTATGTCTGCTTCGGATTTCACACATCACCTGATTGAGTGTGCTTTTCAACGGGAGTATCATTGCCGAGAGGTTTTTGAAAAAGCTACTTGCAGAATGTTGCTTTTGCAAGAAGCGATGATTGCCAGAGATAGATACATGGTTTGTACAATATGCATTCGCAGTCGACTCTGACAATGACGCAACATACGGCATCAGGCCAGTTAGTTTTACACATTGTGTCTGCTGGCATAGCTTCAGTTAGTGTGACATAGCCCATATGACCTACTGGAATGAGAGTGCTTTTGTGCATCTATGCTCACAGAACGCTTGCTAGACGAAACTAGATTTGGGAAACCCCGCGTATGCTTGCAAATCAGCTTTGGCGTTTCTGTGTGAACGGATATGGATCGTCGGTCTGAGGTCTGTCAAACCATCATGGCTTCTGTACTCATTGACTGCCCCCGTCACCTCAGGTGCCCCGGATTCTCCCATCGGTTGTATGTCCACTTGCTTCTGACCGGCCTCTTGTGCACTTTCGTACGGTTCTCTGTATTCCATATGTACCGGTTCCATTGTATTAGTACGTTGCATGTAGCAGAGCCGCGAAAGGTCATTATTGTTTGGTCGCTTTCCACTCTGTCTACCGGCAAACTGATGGGCTTCTGCTGCGGTCCAACACTCCAAAGCTTGATATTCACCTGAAGAAAAATGCACACGTGGATATCAATGATGACCATTAGCTGAAGGGTATACAGAGAAACTCAAACGTTTTGGTTCACGCTGCAAATAAAATGGATGAATTTGGAAATGACATACTTTCACTATTGCGACTGTGACGTCAATAAGGTTTTCGCGAATTTTCTATGTGGACTTGGGTGTTGCTGCAAAATCAAAACTAGTGTTTGGAATCAGCTGCTTGACTGTCTGTTGGTTATCGAGCAGGTTGTCATCAGCAGTTAACTGTCTCGCCCACGAACCGCACTACTGTTCGCGTTTTCGTAGGCTTGGCTAACCACACGAACTGCCAAATTGGTAAAGTCGACTAGCTTAGAAATAACAATTTCCCTTTTCATACAGTCACACCGAAATGCTGTACGCATTTCTTGCAGTCTATACACACTGAACCAAATGTTTGAGTCGATTAACGCTGTCATCAGGAGAAAATCGGTGGAATGCCGCCTGGGTAAGATCATTGTGAAAAACACGTGCAAGAATAGATAAGACTACGAATTAGCAACATCGAGTTGACGATTTTCCGACACAAGGATAAAACTAAGCCAACATTTTCGTTAATAAGCTTACTGTAGTGAAAACTGCGCTCTTTGCTTGGAATGACAGCCGTCTAATTTATGTACAACCGGCATATAAGCACGGCTTGACTATAATGGCATAATGACTATAATGACGTAGTCCTCAAAGTCTTCATACAATTAAGATTCAACAACTGCCTTGTAGAAATCAAGACACGTTTGGACCAAATGAAAAAAATTGTCAGTATGTTTGACGGCGCTTAGCAAATTTCCATTCCTCAAGCCTACAAAATTCGGTAAATTGAATTAGTTTTTGACGAACGTGGCTTTTTGGATCCGGTTGTTTCTGGATACTTCTGGTTTTTGTGGCAAAAATTATGCACAAAGAGTAACTTTAGAAGAATCTCCGAGCTTCCATTCGTGATATCTGTAAGAACGACGCCGATTCTGTCAAACAGTCTGTTCATAGTGATTGTCACACACATATTGATAGGCATGCTAACTTAGGTAATAGTTTGCACTGCACTTGGCGCAAGAATGCACTACATTCAACTGTCAAAACACGATTGAAAACGGCTTACTTACCACCAGGTCTAGACCATGCAGTTGATAAGTCCTTACAAAAGTCATATTTGTTCTTTCGCTGGTCAATGATGAGTATGCAGAGATTGGATTGTTTTTTCAAGTTGAACGTCACACATTTTATCGTAATCTTCCCTTACTGATAGGTCTTCCAAACATCCTCTTTCAAAACGCCAAACTCGAGTTTCTCTCATCAAAGGTCGTCAGTAGTGCCTATCTTTACCGCTGCCGGGCTGACAAATACGGTCACGCTTTCACACGGCGAATTTGTTGACAGTCACTGTTTCCCCTATCGAAATGATTGAGCAGCCGGATCACTACTCACAAGTTAAAGTGGCTGGGCGCTCAAATATCATAGTTCGGTCGTAGGAAATGTGGAATCAGTGGCGCGATGGTCAACATGGCTGCCTCCCGAAAACGTGGCCAACGTTCTAGCTCATGTGTTTGTTGAAATTCGGAGAACCACCATAGAACTCAACATCCGTCCTTTTACACAGTTGAAGCTTGCCAGAGGTGACCTTAGAATGTCTGTAATTTCCATTACATTATCATTACATTATCTGTTTTGTCGTCGAAATGTGTGGTCAAAATTTTTCTGTGGAATATCGTCTATGAAGTGTTTTCATACAATTCAAACACAAATCAAACGTTAGCAATCTCAGTAGCAAGTGAGTGGTTATGGATTTCGGTTGATATAAATCGAATACTATATACCGATGATGATTATCTTCCGCAATCCCAAGGCTTTCATGAGCAAGCTCCAAGTTCCTTAGGATGTTGATCAACGGTTAGGCCATTGGATGATTTTGTGTATCGATTACCAGATGGTATGTTTTGTAAATTTAAATGACATCAACTCGGGTATTAATTACTTGGTGTGTTTCCACAGTGTTTGCTAGTTTCATTGTCCTACGGTGTAACACCTGATCACCTAGTGTGGTCCTTTCTTGACTCGAGCGTTTTGTTTTACTATAGCACGTGTCAACATCTCTGTTTCTGTTTATGTGAACTGGAAAATTAAGTTCAGCTCAAGACGCACAGAAGTGGTGGTCAAAAAAAGAACGACATAGTTATGATGTGATCACAAGTAAACATCACTTCATTCGTCCATAAATCGATATGCACTTGGATTAGCACATTTTGGAAAGTATCACCTGGAAAAGGTAACGTGATCACTGGTAATTAGGACCGTTGGCTCTACGAACAGGCGTCACATGAACCATAACTGGTATAAATATCTCGTCATAATGCTAATTTGTTGCGCTGCAGTAGTTGCGTTTGTTAGGCGGTGGGATACCATACCAATATGTCATAAAAAGGCGTCGTTTAGCTGTTCTCTTCAAATTTATCGTATCCGATCTAAGTCAACCGTGCAATGCGGATAAACGTTTGGTTTGTAGATCGGTAGTTTTTATGCATCATTATGGATTATTCTAATGTGCCAGTCAAGTAGTCACATTACTTGTGAGGGTTCTCTGTTCTATGTGAAGTTACGGACGTTATTTGCTTTTGGTCTTGATTTATCTGTCGGGAAAACATCGGTTCAGCATGATTAATTATCTCTACTAAGCACAATTAATGTATGGTTTTACATGGAAAAGGTAAACTCCTCCTGGTTTCCATAAAGAATCTATTCTCATGAAAGTTAGCCACAATTGGTCACTTACAAACATTAAATTAGTGCCCAAGTGACGCTTGACTGCACAGTGTAGGCCATCTTTTGATTTATCGCTTCGCTTAAATTAAGTAAGACGGTGGTACTCACTGTTTATAAGCGTATGCACGGAATTCAAATTAAGCGTTCGTACCATTTTCTTGGATAGACAACTGGAATAACGTGATTTCGTTTGATTAGCACATTTTATGACAAGACCTAATCTTGGACTCGGACAATTTAAACATCAGGAGAAACTGAGGGTGCTTCTGCGTTCGACAGTTTATGAACATCAGACATGTCGGAAGTTATTTCAAGTCCATTGGATCGGTGATGTAATGGTTGCAAATGAGAAAGTCAGAATACATTGAGCGGAATAAAAACCCAACCACTGTTTATCAAGCGTACAATACACACCAGCTGCTTACCATCAACAACAAACGCTTGAGTCTAGGTTCACTGTACGAAAATAACGATCAAGTTATAGCAACCAAGTTATCTGAAAGTTCGGTTTGGTGTCCCCTATATGTGTGCGTCTGAGCACGGTGTGAATTCAGCTGTGGATGTTTCAGGAGACGGGAAAACCTTTTCAAAACCACGAACTTGTAACCGGCGATGGAGGGATAAGTAGGGTTTGGGAAGCCTGATGATTCCCCAAAGAAGTATCTGCAACAGATTTATGACTGGACAACAAGGACTGTGCTAAAATGTTTGATGCCATCAGCGTTACTCTGGTATTTCATACCACTGACAATGTAGATACACGTGTCATAAACCTTAATAAATCCACCCCTCCAGCAGTAAGTCATCAACTTTTAGCTGTCTAGTCGCTTTCAAATGGTTACATCAATTACCAAAGCACTGTGAGCCATTCAACATGTAGACAGTACAACGTAGTCGACTAATCGTAAGGTGACGTCTGGTTTTCTTGTTTGGCTCATTCTCTTTGAAGGTTAAAAACTCAGCCCCTTTGATCCTGTACATAACTGGACAGCCTCGTTTCGATTTGCCGTCCGACTGTCCACAGCGCATAATTTGGGCCAACAGCCCAACTCTCTAATGAAGTATAAAATGTTTTCAAAAAATCCACCGCACAACTACTGTTATTGTTCAACTTCTAATTCACTAAAGTTTTTTCACCTATATCCTCATTTTTTTCTCGAACGGTACACAACGGGGATTCCATAGCGTTTTTACAAATTATACACATCTCTAAACATAGGTGTTTGCGAACTCTTCTGGTGTCGCATCAGTGGAACCGAGTTAATTACAGTTCGTGGTTGTTGTATTCTCATAGCAATTTTCGATTAAAAAAATGGAAGGTTTGTTGCCATGAGATTTTCATCTATGCAGAACATACAAATAGAATGAAGAGTAATTGAGAGGTAAATTCAGAGAAGCCATTGACACCCAGCCTTTGGACACTGAGATCAGTTTAACCCTGGCAAAGTATATGCAAATCTCATCTAGCTTGCTCATCACTTGAATCAGGGAAACAGCTTGGGTTATTAGGGCTATGTGGAGCTCTGTTCAATCAAACAGTGGTTGGAGATCCCAGAGTCGAAGAGAGCACGTCTGAACGGTTCTTTCCAACCTGCCAAACGATGGTCGATTCTAGTTACTGGATCCTTTGGAAATTATTCATGCGTATGTCATACTGAGCCCACAGACCGGCTGGTGATTTGAAAGCAGTTGTGATGACTCAGTTAAGCTTAATCTACCTTAGTTCACCAAGTGTTCATCAGTAAATTTTTGACAACTTCTCCACCTTGCCACAGAGTTTGAAGTAACTCACACCACGTGTAGGATTCCAGCCTCAATTTTAAAGCCCCGGCTGCCATGAATCACCAGTTCCCACATTATTGACCGATTTTACCGTAATTGCCAGATCGGTTACATTTGCTTCACGAAAGGGTAGTTCAAGGTTCGAAACTCGGGACACATCCCAGAATGGGTGACGAAGCAATCCGTCCAAGTAAAAGACAACACGTCTTCGTGAACATGACCATCACAAACCATCGATATCAGCGATCACTTGTCATTTTCTGGAGTGCCATGACCAGCCGTGTCACACCCAAGCGTTCACGGTAGTCTACACTGGTGGTGATACTTCCCAGTCGCTATTTGCTGAGCCGCCGGAACATTTATGCTTCCCCAAAAGTATACGCAGTATGACTCGTTTATTAGCCTAGCACTGTCAGCTTAACTGTAATGTTGGCTGATTAACGCATAGCACAACCCTATATCTCTTATCTTTGTTCAGTCTTCGACCTGACTATTATTTTCCGTTTTATTTTCATCCGTTCGTGTAGTAATATCTTGAGAATATGCAGATAAATTTGCCAGGCCATAGAACGTACGCGTTGACATCTTTGTTTGCTGTATCGCAGTTGCGTTTCGTATACAGATTTCCGGATGAACATGCATAGATACTGCAAAGTGCACGCGAACACATTCAAATCTGACCGCGTACACGAACTTATTCCATAGTAATACAAGTGTCTTTTTATGTGTGTTAATCTTTAATTAGTTAACAATTTCGCTTTGATTATCCCAAGTGGCATGTTCATTTTGTTACTTGCAGGAAGAAACAATTTGACTTGACTAAGGTGTGATTATCACTGGCCGGTCAATGGCTTTGTGAATAGATAAACTCGCGTTTCCCCGTGACAGCATAATGGGAATTCGGATCATGAACACGTTCGTTCTGCGAATAGTGGGCAATGCAGTTAACAGCTTTTGATTGCAATAGTTGACCATCTAAATAAATCCACCTGTGGACTGGCACCAGATTTCGTTTCAGTAACGTCGGAACAAACGAGGCAATGGGAGCACCGTGAAATGTTCACTGTGTTCCTACAAACCGCCTGAATAGCAAAACTATAGAGATGTGTTTATTTGTATGAAAATGGCATATGCGTAGCTATATATTTAGAATTAAGCAGAACCTCTCTATTCGTTGGCTTGATGCATCACACAGGTGGATGATGCGTGCGAAGTAACTAAACGCAAACAAAGTGACTAATCCAAATCTACCACCATGACTACTGAGCTGCTTAACTGAAAGTTTTAAGTTTCTTTCAAGTATATAAAAGCTGTCAAAAGTCATCAGGCAAGCCAATAATGAGGTCACTATTGTTATGATGTATGTATGCACAGTAGGGCTAGTCAGTCTGTCAATTTCATCTGGGTGCGAATGGGAGGTGTGTTACGAATACCATAGGTAGAATGTCAGCGAAACGCTGGCACAGTTAAAGTCAATACTTTTGATACTATAACCACGACATCGTGTGATCGAACTGTCATTGTTTCAACCGCTTCAGTGATTCCAGCACCTTGTAGAAGACCCCAAAACATTGACAGTTCTAGGTTAGAACCCATTTTCATCATGTAATTCGCAATAGCGCTGTCTAATCGCGTGTTCACTACGTCCCGTTGCTCAGCAGCGGGAGAATGAATAGACAACCATATCTTTAGTGTGAACAGATATCTTGCCGTTCACATTTTGGACATAGCATACCAGTACATTGGAACGGCAAGGTTGCGGCCTGGAAGGGTATATACGGTGCTTTGCGAACAGTGCAATTGAGAACGTGCTTTACCATATTATTTTCAAGGTATAGACTGCTGAGTGCAGATTTGGTCTTTACTCGGGTGACCGGGAGATGTGGGGATTCTGTAGCGTTTTGGCAATGACTAGTTCTTAATGAGCACTTTATCTCGGATCGTTAAATCCGTCAGTGAATCCTTGTTCGACGACTTCCTTCGGCCGATAAGATTCGTCGATATTGTTTCAAAAGCTTCAAACTTCCCAACGTTGTTGTTTGTCTTGTATGCATGTTGGCCTCTCGTTGCTCCGGTGGGGCGTATTGTCGAGGGATTGAAATAACTCCGGAGAATTGAAACGATCTGCTTACGTCTAATTTTGGCGTGAACTCGGCACAGTTTGCAATCCAATTAAATATATGTGGAAGTATGATGTCTTCATGCAAGCCGATATTACAAATACCCCATCCAAAAACGACGGTCGTTCGAACATTTCGTCTGTTCACGTTCAACATTTCTCACGGATTTATCTACTGGGAAATGGCGGAGGCGCGATCCCATACTCCCTGCATCTCTTTGTTGATAAGATGATTTGTTAAACACATAACAAACGTTGAATATCCACCCAATAATCCATTCCGTCGAAAAAATAGAATTCATGGTCCAATTTCCTACCCATCAATGTATCCACAAAACTAGTCCATAATTTTCAACAACGGGCAGTTTGCGAACGATGTGATGACTTCAGATGGGCATATAAACTTGTTATTGACCGTTAGGCCTTCTGTGATTTCTATAAACTCGGGAATATCAGAATGATGGGCACATCAACGTTCAGAGTGAGTTTTCAACAGGCCATTGTGCAGCACTTTGATGGGGAATCTGGTTGCTTGTTCAGGCTTGTGAAAATCGAGGTGTAATGGATCAAGTCGGTAGTAACTTTTAAAATCAAACATTACTGTTTGAATCAACCCCAAAATTTAAATATCTGTTGAATAAAAAGCGAGCTATTTTAATGCGATTGCCGTTGTTGTTCAGCACAGCCATTCCTTATCACCTGCCAAGTCAAATTGGTTGTATCTGTTTCAGTCTCTGTGTTGGTTTCCCTGTGAGCCAGTTCACCTATTGTACTCGTTCGTCAACTTGCACCTATTCTAAGCAGCCACATCATTATGCTAAGCGAACATGGACAGGTTAGCTCAAAACAATTTGTCCACTGCACTGTTTCGTTCCCAATTATGCATACGATGAACGACTAATGGACCAGAGTTGTCATTAGTAAGTGCGCCATTTCCGACTCCATCAACGGAAATCACCTTCACTTGTACACCAGTGAACGTGCTGGAAATTATTGTTTTAAATTCGGTTCAGGACAACTTTCATAGGTTGTGCAAAATTACTGTGCATTTTCGAATGAATGAGGAGTGTTGATTTTTCGATCGAATCGTATGTCATAACTTCCGTTAAGCTTCTACTAAGCAATAAGATATCCAAACTTTTCAATAGAAACCTTTGTGGGGAAATTTGTGAATCGACCAGACAGCTGAGTAAAGTAGTTACGAATACACAAGTTCTACCAGGTCATTTCAGATGATTTCAGATAGATGGATTGCCTCGTTTTTTCTGTCACTTCACATGTTCACAATCAATAGTTCCGTTGTGTTATCTGAGTCCATTTTTTTCGAAACATTTCACTGATATCTGATCGAGCAAAATAGTAAACTTAAAAGTTATTTGAATAATTAGATGAGTTTATTCGAACAAATCTTAAACAAGCGTTCAGGAACGCACTATAGCTATTGATGAACTACATTTAAATGTTTTGTTTATGCTCGCCTGTTTACAGACTAATGCGATCACATTCAATACTGGAAAGAGTGTATAGGGATGTTTACATTTCTCAGTTCGTACACCTTAGACAGGCCGGGGGAAGTGGAACTAGATATTCAGCATTTAATCTTTCGAGTTGATAGCCTTGTGGACAAATGTTTGTGTTCACCTACTACACAGCATCTGTATTGATATCGCTTGATACACTTCTGCATGATTACTGTGTATGTTTTCATCATTTGTGGTGCTTGCTAGTAAACCAGAAATTAACATAGAGTAGAGAAGTTTGCCCGGATACAATTCCTATTGCTCAGTTCGCACAAAAAATAACAATAACCAAATGAATTTTGATTGAATCAAACTTTCGTTTAGCCATACTGGACATTAGTTGACAAACATGCTTTCAGTGGACTTATTTGCAAAGCTCCATCACATGCATACGAATCTAAACGTCATTGAATTGGTTCGGACAGTCAGTTAAACCTAAGTAGGTTAAGTCAGTGAGAAGGGGCCACGGAAAGCTTGACTTAACTTCATATTACAGTAAGTCACGGAAAATATTTAATCCCGCTCGCTTCAGCTACCACTACGAATTTGGTTGTTACCTGAGAGGTTTCTACGTTCTTAAATGACCGATTTGGTTCCAGGTGATTCCGATGTTTGAACTTTACTCTGGTTGCTGCGTTCTCTAGTCCACTTCACAAACATTTTAGTTAATAATTTATCCTCCGTGTGCCAATCAGCAGCCTTGCACCTCCAAAATGTTCTGCTGCAAAACAACGGGACTTACTCAATAATCCTTTTTACCACGCACTACGGTAATCCTTGTTTCCGTAAAATTACACTTCTGTCTCAAACACACGTGCACACCATGTTGTAACGTGAGAGATCAGATGTTTGCCATGTTCATATTCCTTGTTTATTCCTTCTTGTGACAACTTGACTGAGAGACCCTGATTGTAAGTTAAGCAATTTGAGCCAAGTAAACGGCCATCGTTTTCCTTTTGAGACAATCAAGCAATTTCTGCATCACCCGCAGACAATCACAATTCAGCGCTTGGCTGTAACAAACATTTCGTGACTAATGGGAGTTTAATGGACAGAGAGTCAAGAATAATGCACCGCAAGTGTGTTCAACGTAAATTAAACGGCGACAGTCGTAAAAGTATGTGTAAATTTTGTGTAAACGATAATGTATTACTTCTCATCGGTAGTGATTATAGTAAATGTCTATCTCAATACAAACTTCAACTTACATTCAGCTAGTAAGATATTCACAAAGAACACGATAACATTAACTAGAGTGAATATGAGTGGAACGGACAACAAATATTCAATCATGGTAAGATGGTAGCACAATTATAGCCTAGTTGTGAAAGCAACAAAATAGAAATCACTGGGTGAATCTATCTGGGTCGAAACAGCAAACTTTTGACTGACTGATTGCCTAAGAAGAGCATGGTTTCCGTAGGGGATACACACACATATCAACAATTTGCTGGTTGTTAATGTCAGCTGTACAAAGGCTGCTGATACAGAACTGGCCAATAGCATGATACATCTCGAATTTTCAATGTCTCTGACACAACTGATCAGTGCATCCTGCTACGGGAACTCTGTGATTAGGCTATCGACCAACGTTTATTTAGGTGCCTGAATGATTGTCTAGTTAAACCTAGAATCAACGTCAACGAAAACCAGATTGCTTTCCGCAAATATCGTCGTTCCTCAAGTGTTTAGTTAAAAATCACTAACTCCCATTCCTTGTTTCCGTGAACTATCCAGTATCGTAAACTTACCAAGGCTGATGTACGTTGACTACCGAGAATTTTGGCCAATTGCAAAATGTACGGCCAAGGTAAATACAGAATTTTTGAAATAGCTAAATGTTCCACACATGGCAACTTGCTTTTCAGCGTCAACAACCATATAGCCTTACAGATTTGCCGTCAAAATGTTGATGACTACTACCTTGACGAAATCAGATTGCGCTCATCTGTTTATGAACGAGACCTTGGAATCGAGTGATTGTTAAGAAAATCGATTACTTCATTGTAGGTGATGCAGGTTAACTGATGCGATCCTGAATAACTTACGGAAACTTCCTTCGTGATGGTTTCAGTGTGTTCGCTTATACAACCGACTCAGAAATGATAACAAAGAAGGCTTGTCATCAGCATTTTAAAGGAGGGTAGTCCAGATATCAACTGTTTTCAGTCGCGGACCATTAAACGAACTACGTTACAGCCTAGTCTTTGTCTAAAAGAACTGGCAAAATTGTATCGATTATCAGTTTGGCACAAACCAGTTAAAGAAGACCGACTCATAACCCGCAAAATCTTGCACAGTGGCAGATATCCCAATATACATTGTTGAGCAATGAGGGAGTCATTCAATAAAATCTGATCATGTAGAGAGACTGACTGCACAGTTACAATATGTTCACCATGGAATACACTGTAGAGCTGTATGGTCAAGGCAAATTCAACGGAAGATTTAGCAATTTTAGTTACTCATGAGAAACAACTTACAATACAAGCTTCTTATTGACACTGTTAATCTGCTAACAGTGGTTAGCAGATTGAACGAATTCTCGGTGTTGACAGTATTTGCTGTTACTGTAATTACCCTTCAATAGGTCGGTTAAAATTTCCTCAATTCCGCTTTTTAACATCTGTAAACGGCCATATACTGTACTTCCGCGGTGAACTAACAACTTAAGACTGTCTGTCAACTCTAGAACAGAAAGTGCAATTGGCATCCTAAACTAGTGTGGCGATGTTACGTGGGACTATACAGGATGAGTTAATCCAATGGTTGAAGTAATCAGTGGCTAAGATGAGCTTGACAACTGACGACCCTTATTCACTTTTTTGGTTGCCCGCTTGGTTTTGTGATCATGATAAAATTCCTGATGTTCGTTAAGATGGATTCTTTTGGACGTGAGTGACGAAGTGAACTTGAATTGTTCGCATCACGTACAGGGTGCTTCCTTGTTGTTTAAGTGAATCAGATCCGTTCAGTTTCACCTTGTTTAATCAAGTGAGTTTGAGCAGAATGCTCTCATAACTAGGGCCATTATAACGGATGGGTCGCTGTGGCGAAGAAACCATCTGATGACAAAATATGGTCTTAGGATAATGTGGATTTCTGTTCTGCAAATTTGGTAATGACCAGTCAATACGAAATGCTTGCATTTACCAGTTTTCGTGTTCTAACAGTTTTGTCCAAGATTCTGTTTTCATTAAATTGAACCCAGTTACACTGGACATCCTACCACATCAAACAATTTGGTCGTTCTAAAACACATTCCATTCCTCCATAGTGATACTTACTTGACAAGCTACGGCTGAGGCAGTTTAGCAAACGTCGTGAATTAACCCATATTAGGAGGCTGTTGTGAATCCAGAAGGCGGATGACACAGAGGTTGTTTTATTGGAGAAACCAGTACACCACTTAACCGTCTCAACGGGACTAAGAACAAAAACACTCATTTACACATCATTTCGATCCATGTTGCTAACGAATAGTGATGTGAGTAGTATGGTGTGACTGTCTATCCTCACTAGAGGCTGCTTTTGTAGTCCCAGTAGTATCAGTACAAACGCAATCTACTATCGCACATCAGCTTCCTTTACGTGCAGTCAAATGTGCGATTTATTTTTGAACTCGATATAATCTTGCGCGCAAATTGTGATCATACTAGAATGAAATAGGTTGTTGGCCGACTGTGGAGCATACCGGTTTTACGTAAACCTGCTTATCGCTAACCTGCACGTTTCAAGTGTTTTAACTTATTATTTGTGTTGAAAACGTTGCCTTCAAAGACTTACACCAATTTGCACACGATATTAAAAATATGTACAAATAAAACTAAGATAGCAATGCCTCATTATTTCAAAGTTAAACTCTGATGATTATTATATTAACGCATAACGTAAATCTCAACTGCTATCGTAATCTAGCTGGCAGTCGCTTCTGCACTTAATTAGCAACATCCGGGGCCTAATTTAGTTGGAGAGTGATTTGCCAGGCGCCGTTTGTCAGCAATCCCAATCAGAGAGGCGGAGAATGAGTGAAACCATTTTCAGTTGTCCACAAATTGCGAAAAGTTGACCATAAATGTGTAAACAATAACGGGTGTTCCTTCGCACACTCCTCACAGTGACCGAACAATTGTAGATGTGAAACAGAAGTTACACACCAATTCAACTCTAATTGCAGTTTTATGATCCCCGAGGGAGAACGTAAAGCCAGAAATCCAGTCTGCATATAAGTCGTACGCACGGTTGAGTTCGCTGAGTGAAATGCGATGTTTACAATCTACCGGAATATGTTCATGTATGCAGTCACCTCGATGACAATAAATGTTCTGCAGTTAACCTAATGGCTTCTGTCTACTGCGATATGCGTAGCTTTAACTGACCTCGTGAACGATATATCAGATCGTAACGATACCCGGTCATATTGGTGTTCTGGGGGTCATTTGTCTGTCAAATGAACGGAGCTTACTACAATGAATGGAAATGTGAAAAATGTTGGGTTTCTTGCATAGCTACGAAGTTACGCAACACAATATTCCGATAAATCTGTGAAACTCTTGTTGCACACGTGTATTCTCATTTTCTACATGTAACTTGTGTTAGCCATCTGGCAAAGCTTGTAAATTAAACGAGCCTCCATGCTTAATCAGAATTTTACGGATTTCACTGTTAAATCATAATCTTTTGTTAACTCACACATGTGCGAGGACAATTCCATTATTTACTCAACCGTTACAAACGCAGTGATAACTGGGTTCATTTTGAGTCGGAGGTATGACCTGCGTGTTTCATTCATAGCCATGAAACAAGCTGATTAACACATGACACAGGTGGATCAACTAGTTTGACTGAAAAATGGCAGGTATCATCTGTCCGATTGATTTAATGGTATGCTGTGACGTCCGAAGTCCGTCATAAAATAAAATGATAAATGTTGGATGCCGTTGCTACTCAGGCTTCAGCATACTTTCCATTCGAAGTGTTAGATCACCTAAAAGGGAATGGTCACTTCACACATTGTTACTCACCCCCTTGCACTACGCACTGTTCGAACTTACAATCACTGTTTGGCAATACCAATAAACGGGAGCATTTTGTCAGTTGTAACACTAGTAGCTCCGCTACCAGACGACTGAAAAAGCTGTTAGACAAATTCCGCTAGATGCACTGGTAGACTGCGTAGCTCAAGACGATAGTACTTGGCCAACTGTGCTTGATAGAGTAATCTAACTGTCTTAGTCATTCCACGACTAAACTGACAGATGTTCTTAGTTCAACCGTATGACGGGATTTGTGCAACAGCGCCTAATTTTGGCTGACTAACCACTGACTGTTTATTTTAAATCCTCGTATCAACTTTTACTGATGGAGAATGCTACTGTCGATTGGAATTATATAGAAAATAGTGTGCCACGCAGTGGTCGCATGCTGACAAGGCAACAACCAAGCAGATCTTGCAATTAATTTCTGGGTTTGAGATTGCCTAATAACTTGCTGATAACCGATGTTCTAGTGTTTATTGACCGTTCCCATGACAATGGTTTCTACTTATTGGTCAACGGTTAGGATGTGACGACCAATCAGTCGTTCATGCTCGGTAGAACAACGTGAACTACTTTTTTCATTGATGACCTTTTTGACGATGTTCCATGAGCACGTACCGATGACGTTCACCGTGACAACCACTGTGCGGAGTAAATTTAAACTCCAAACGATGTCCCATTGTTTAAGTTTCTAATTAACTGTAGTTATAACATGCACATGGCCTTTAGCCAACTCTACAAGATGTGTAACGAAAATGACACTTGTGCAAAAATGCATTGGTTGGACGGGATATTCGAAAACACAGGAGAAATTAACATCAGTACCCCATACTAGGTATGTCTAAATGATGACAATCACGTTAAGAGTATGCAAGGCAACACCAAGCCAAAGATACGGTCTGTTGGCAATTGCGAAGTTTGACTGGGCAAAGCAAAATGTGTGCATACAAACATCTTCGTATGGTGTGGGAAAGGGAGAAAGTGGTATGCTACGCAAAAGTTGGTTCGCGTCTACGTGATAGAAAACATGTCAGCCTTTTCGACGGTCCGTGATGATTGGACGCATCCAGTGAATTGAAACATCTCTTTGGTCTAGGTTTTAGCGGCGAATCTGAAACGGCATTCTTGACAAGGCTTCTTGAGTTCTAAAGCTTTACCAGAGTTTTGCGGCCATACTCTGTCGATCAGAAGGACTAGCGAGTGCTTACTATGCTTCACCCATACCAAGCTTTTAACGGCAAGATTCATTCCGGTACCACGAATTTATTCACTCATGTCGACCATCAATAAACTGAAGACTCTTCATACAGGAACGGCGGGACTGGAGGGTGTATGAGAATGAAGATTCAGTAATTCTGTCTGAGTGACGTTTAATTTGTATGCACTAGAACCAGTAGTCAAAGTACAGACTAATAAGTTCGACGATTTCTGTGATTTATACTTTGACGGACGTCTTATTCATGAGCCATTGGTTGGAGTTAACAACACAGTTATGGTGTCTCACCTCGTGATGATAGTGTACTCTGCGCATTACTCACAACCAAAGATAGCTGAGGGTTTGCATATGGTAATTCGGCCACGCCCACTATGAGATCACTGTGGAACAGAACAACGCATCTGGCTCACGTAACCACGGTCTAACCTCTATTCCCCTCTGTGGCAAGGGAAAAGTCTCTGTCTCTCTATATATGTATATACATATATAGTGTTTATTTACGGGAAGGGCTATCTGAAAGTCTTTTGGCATGAGAAACTTGTACTCATTTACAAGGAGATTAAAACACGGTCTTTGGCTTCTCTTAGACTATCCAAGAAGTTAGACATACTAGACATACATGGCACGTTACAAGGAAATCGTGCTGAGCCGGAGAAGAACGATAAGTTTATATGTACTGTCGTATGATGTTGCACTCTAAGAAACGCTCTGATGTCGTATACGGGTTGCCAGTGAGGCCGATTAATCAAGATATTCTTGTTTGTCTGACCATGGTTCTACGGCAAACTCAGTACACGTTCGTCAGGTGCAAATGTTAAGAATATACTCAGCACATATAAAGAATTCAAAAGAGACAACGGTGGACGATTCACACCCTGTTGCACATTTGAAGACTGCCGAAATAAACATCTGCTCGTTATCTGGAAATCTAAATGGTCGATGCATTTCAATTTATATTAACGCACCCGGTATCGTTTGTTCGTCTGCGATATGATGGCAGCGTGTATGGCTGAAAGCACTCAGTCGGTATTTTCTAATGGGATTTCGTTGCAGATATTTGCCTTGACAGTACTTATCCAATCCCCCAATGCAAGGTGAACAGATCAATCAGATTTCAGTAGCAAAAGCAGCATGAACCTTACTAAAGATAGCTTTCTCATCGACTTGTTCGTGATTTTTACAACGAACTGCAGTAGTTGGTATAAGCCTAGCGTTAGTCAGACATTGTGTGAACAACTGAGGCTGATGAACTGTGATTGTAATCAAAACAGTATTGGAAACGGGATATTCATTGTTTGATGATGTAAACTGGCTGTTGCCGATCGAAAGATACCTAACTCCAGACTTTACCTGATGGGTAAAACACGGAAGAAAACATTAAACCCAAGATGAACGGTGTATAGTTGTAAACCTGGAAGGTGGTATAGCATGGTTATTGTAAATTATCGCTTATTTGAGATCAGAGTGGAGAATTCCTACTTTAACAATCCTCTCCCATGGTACAGATACCCGTCAGTGGTCCTCTATTCTATTCTAAATTCAAATTCTAAATTTAGGTTCAAATGTGACAGCTTGCGATGATTTTAGTTTCAAATTTCCTATCTCACTTGTCGCTGTTAAATTGCATACTCAACTATTGCAGAGTTGAGTTTATACTACACCAAGTGGATTCACACAAAGAGATAGCCGGACGAATGTTTTCTCACAACACTTATGATGCCCATGTGTTTATTGAAACGATTCTCTATTTTGCGTGGCTTATGGATCATACTTTCTTTGATACACCGTCTTATGTAAAGTATGACAGATTCGTCAGTAATCTTTCGATGGAGAACGTTTATTTGAAGGTTTCCTTCAAACATCATCATACGTAGATAAACCGACTGTTGACCCAACATAATTGTTAAAAAAGCACTGAATTTCGGAGTTCACAATTGTTCTAAAATTGATATTAACTGTCACTCAACTTGGCGAAGGGCTGATACGCTAACAAGAGAATCTATTTGCACACTTTGGAGACAGTGCATTCTGTAGCAGCCGAAAACTGTGATCGATTAAGAATGAAACTTATTGTGTAGCGTTTGCTGGGTCATCTTTGTCGTTCCGATCTAGGCTCAGTAAATGCCACTTTTATTTCCCATTCAGGGACGCGCAAGTCTATCAGTTGAACTACCAGTGTGGGACGGATCGTACTTCTCTTGGAGGATTTGATAGCGTTGTTTGACACGTATATCTTGCATAAATCTCGCCTGCAGTGGTCAAATAGTTCGCACCCGCCTGAGGTGGTTTAAAGATGAATAACCAGACGAAATGAAAGGGCAATACGAGCCGCTTTTCATACGCAGCTTGGTAGTAGTAGTCCTTACTGTCGTGACCCACGCTGTTTTTTGTAAATACTCTATAAGTAATTTATATAACCGTGGGCACCTGTTGGGGAATCTAGGCTTCGCAACCTTGATTTCTCACCTGGTGTCAATAAGACACTAGTAATCGCATCACACTCATTCACAGCATATGTAGAACACAGCCATTTGACTGACGTTTATATCGAACTCTGACACAACTATTATCAAGAAAATGGTGTAGTTCAAAATTCACGCTCATAATTATTTTGACAAACAAGCCACGCATCTAACGACAAAATGTGTCTACCCCATGTGTACCACCATCTCAACCGTTCATTGAAAGACGTTTAATCTGCTAACGCTACTGCTTATAAACGTCCTGTGTTGATGTGCACGACTGGCACATTCTTTGTAGAAATACAATCAAATGATGAACTTACTGAAGGTAGTCGTTTGCTAAGTTGGCTTCCAGCTAATTTTGCCTGAGATGTGAAACTTTTAAAGCAGTTCACCAGAGAGTTGTTTCAATATCGTTGACGTTCATCGCCTGCACCTTCTAATGTCCCTTGATGCTGAAGGTTTACTAAACTGGTTTCAAAGCTCACAGAAAGATCAGTACTGGAGTAAAATGGTTGTTTCCAAATCAACCTGGCCATTTTTCCAAGTTGGAAGCATGTCAGGGTCCATCATCAGGGTCCATATTGTGCGCCAAAAAAATGTGTACACCTCACTGGGGATTTTTCTACTCAAAGCAAATACACTCATACATGCACACCCGCCATCAACTGCGATCCGTTGATGACTCTGCTGTGGTTGTACTGATTTGCTCACCGCTTAGATAATGTATAACCCAATGAAACAACCCATCCGTTAAGTCACAATAAACGGGATAAACTGTTCTATTATCTGTGATCTGTGGACTGGTTACGCAGTTGCGAAATAAACTAAGTGAGACTGTCACCCAATGAGTTGATTGTGTGCTCGCGATTTTTGAAGTGTAGGCGGATTTTGTTGATTTTGCTCTCTTTCTATAGCGCTGATTGAGGCACTCGACTCATATTGGGAAACACGTTAAAGGAACGTTTGTCGCCTACCTACCGTCCGATTATTCTGCCTGATATTCTGTGGTTATGTGACCACCAACAGTCAAGGATTAGTCACCGGGAATTTCAGCACGTTCATCACAAGCCTTGCAGACCACGTTGTATTTCACTGCAGCTCACCCATGCAAATGACTGGTCGGATGAAAACACTGCAGCTGAACACCCTACACCAGACGGAATCAATGGTGTTTGTGGATTCTTCTTGAATGGATTACTGGGTTCGTTCAGTACAGCTGGTACTGTGACATTAGCACTGCTCACCAGAATCTGAGGATCAATATTTATCCGTGGCAATACGTCATATCTACAGCATGGTCAGTGAGACACTGGTAAACGTACTTGTACAGAAAGCATGAGGATCAGAGGCAGCTTTCAGCTCCAATCATCATCAAATGATCGTTTTCCTCGGTGCTCCAAAAATAACCTTTTTTAATTGCGAAAGCTACAGTCAGTTTCAAATGATATCCGAATAGAACGTGACAGCCGTCCACCTATTCAAAAATAGGCTATTGTTAAGATATGGTCGCGTAATCATGGGTCACACAAACCTGCCTCTCCTCGATAGCTCTGAATGAAAGTTATCGAGAATGGAAATTGCGGACAAACTTTCCCCATGGATGGTGAACTTTTCAAGATTGACTACGAACTTTTGCGTTGTTCAGATCATCTTCCATAGAATGACCGTTTACTCTTACATAAGCTGCCAACAGTATTGAGTGAATGAACATGAACAAGTAAGAACTGTGGCTCTAATTTTGCTTTTTCCGGTGAAAACGTTTATTAATTTTAAACGCTTATCATGTGAGCAATCTGTGCTATTAACGAGGTGATTAGTTGTACATACAAATTAAGAAATGTTCTGTGAAATGATCCCGGTTTCGGTTATTTTCAAAGAAGAGCAGCTTTTCTTGGCGTTAGCTATTCTGTTGTGTTTGTACCGTCAGAAAACACCATGACGACAGCCATTCCGGAAAACGACTAAATTTCTCACTCTACAAACAAGTTGATTGCTGATATCATTTTCTGTTTGAAATTGTTAGATCATACGAAGAGATGCTGAATCAGAAGGCTGCGACGTTTCTTAAAAAAGGTTTTCCCAGAGAACACTAGAGCTAGGTCCTTCAGCGTGATTTGCTAGACGTTAATTTATGTGAACATCTCTATTTCATGATTCCATATTAGTGGAAGAGATCGCTTGTGGAGCAAAACTCGTCAACTGTGTTGTCCTAAAATTTCCTTCGTCTACTCACTGAGCACGAAAGCTAAATTGTTAAAAATTCTGATAAAAATATGAAGGTGTATTGATGCAATCATCAAAGGGAGCACATGTCCTTCTGTGTACGTTAATGCTTACTTTTGGGTTAGTGATTTCCAACTGTGTCTGATGAGAAATAGTTCACACCAATGCGTTAGCAGTTCAGTGTGAAATGACCGTTTTCTTCAATGTTGAAAGTTTATTGTTTCTGACTTACAATGCCACCCTGCTCCTAACATCAGGTCTTAACGTACCAGGCATGTCAGTGATGTCGGATGGAAAAGTCGCATTCATAAGCCCGTAGTCAAGAAGCATCGAGTTGGACCCATAGTAGTTGGTCTGTAGTTGTTGTGGCCGTTGTTCCGGACCGTACGGACTGAACGACTGTTCCATCGTAGTTTGGTTCGGTGAACGTGTCATTTGTATGCCACTGCGTGCCAACGTGGACAGCTGTTTTTCTTCTCGGTGGTTCAACGCGTTCCACTGGCTGGTCGGCCCACAATTCACGTGCTTTGGTTTCACGCCTAGAGGGGAAAACTAAAACAGAATGGAATAGTCCGGTTAAGAGGAATTCCATTTTGCAATCATTTACGATTAACGGGAACATACTTTCCGACCCCAAATAAAATCAATAGCTATTCATCCTACGTTTTCACTGGTCTTCTTTCACGTGACAAGTGTTGAATCAGCTGGAATGGTCATTCTGTACTCTGTTACGTACGTTCAAGCAGTGTACCACGTGCATTTCATAGCATGGTACCAAGTTTAAAATTATTCTGTGTATGGTTGAATTAGCATTTTATCTAAATGACCTTGAAATCGAAGGCTAGGAGTGCAAATTTTTGTCATCTCTGTTCAAATCGATCTTGCTCATTTATGTCGAGTAGTACAGAAAGCAGAAATGAACAACTAGCTACTGATCTATCAAGTGATCTAAGAAGTTTGAGAAAAATCGACGAACACTACTAAGTTAAAAACAAGTCCTGTTGGACATACATGTGCGAACTCAGTCGTCTAGTGACAAATGCTTCCTTGGAACTCGCTGTAAGCGTGCTGTATGTGAAAACCACTTTGTACGAACCGCCGATGTCTACAACTTATATTTACTTTCGAGTGATAGTCGTTTCATTACACAACTTCTCTTAAGTAAAGCAGCGGACAGTCTATGAGATTAAGTTAACGAATTGGTTTGTTCTCTAGGTCGTTTCACAACTCGTGCAAAAAGTCAAATACCCCTGATCATCACGAATTTAGTCATCGCAACAAACCAGACTAGAGAGCAGTTTAATGCACTTTGTTATCTGTTTGCTGGTTGGAGGTTGGTTGAAGTTTACCAATGTCACCGAAACACTGTTTTAGATGTTGACATGTTGCACGTTGTTGAAATCACCGCTGAAGCTGGACATACCTTTAACTGGGACAAAATTTAACTGTCTACTTACGCTGTCTATGGATGGGGTTATGTTTGAAATACGGAACAAGTGCTGTAATTGCCCGAGTGGTAATTTATTACTTATTGGGCGCAAAAGTTTTGTTGTTAATTGTATAGAAACACTGTTTTAACGTACACATTAGTAGTGTGATTCGACGACTTTACATAAGAACGAAATTCACTGGGGAAGGTTCATCTGCGGTTGTCGTTGAGCAACAACGACAATGTTTTGGCTGAAAGATCCACTGGTAATGAAAAATTGCCCACTTCTATTTAGCCTGAATATTGGTGTATTTTCCGACCATTTAGAATGTGCCCGCCAGGCTGCTTATGATTTAGTTAAAATTGACACTTTCCCATGTGCATAAGAGCATCAAATCTTACGCTTAATCCTTAGCGGAATTGGGAAGGTGAGGGACAAACGACCGATGTCCATACAAGTTCAGGCAGTCGTTCGAGCCTGCATTCTTCATTCTGTCTCTCACAACGTATCTTCTTGCAGAAGAAAATAGGGGACACCTTGCTACTCTGCTAGCTATTTCGTATAACAATTTCCGATGCACACACATACTTTGAGTCAGTTACTTATCCCTCCAACCTAACAACAAGCACTCCAGACATTTACGACTGACGCTCGGCTGATCACAAGCCGTTTACCGGGCTTCCTCGTGTTTCGTCTGTAGAGTGTAGTCTCCAACAACCGTGTCTGTTGTACACGCTCATACATTTATTCTGATTGTTAGTGTCCCTTTGTGATGAATTAACGCTTGATTGACTCAATTCGCTCGGCCGCACTGGCAGGACGTACTTGTGTAGACACGCATCCACACGGACAGGTATGAATGTTACATTTACTATTCACTCGAGTAAAGTCAAAAGAAAATAGGTGTTTCTTAGTCGCAATTGTTATCGATTGTCCGTTCGTTCAGATTTCTCTCAGGTCATCTTCTGTTGGCAGTTGGACGAACTCACTCACTAATTTCCGGAGTTAAGTGTCCGTAGAAAAACACCAATACCCACGTTTGAGTAAAGGTCTGAATTTGATGAGAATTAGGTATGATTGTCACTGCATTCGGACTATTGAAATAGTTTTCAATGTACGCAAGCTCGTAAGCACAACAAAGTGATAAGCCGAGGGCTGCGTATCTATTTTCATCCATGTTTTGTTGATATGTCGCTAAAACTACTGATGTATTGATGTCTATGATGATGATGTGCAGTGGAAAAACGTCTGTAAACTAATAGTAGGCTTGATAAACAGATTGGGAATGACACAACTTTACGAGCAAGTTGTAATACTCTACGTTTCAACCATCTTGGGTGGCCTTCCTCAGGAGTGTTGTTAATAAGCTTCACTAAGAAGCATTTTAACTTGAACCGGTATTTGTCCTACTTCCTAAGGAATGAAGCACGCAGCAAACATTTTCGTAGAAGTGGTATGCTCTCCCTTACAGTTTTCACTAAAACACAAGTTCAGATATGTGATAATCTGAGGAATTTCCCAGTGTTGATTAAAACTGGGAATTTGTTAACGAAAATATGAAAGACAAAATACTTTCTGCTGCTCACAAGATTTGTTCAAATTTAAGAGGTACTGAGCTGAGGAAGACCACCCGAGGTGATTGAAACTTGTTCGTAACGTTGTGTTATTCCCAATCTTTTTACCAGGAATGGTTGGTTGCTGCTTCATGTGGAAATCGCGGTTCTCCTCTGTGCGCTTTACATACCATGAACCGGAGTTCTCACGGGTCGACAAACAAATGTTGCGTATGCACAAACAGATTGTTTGTCCAAATGACTTGCACAAGAACGTTTACTGTTTCATAATACTGTTTACTGTCAGCGAATTCTGTGGAGACTTTATTGTTTTCGTTTCTGTAAACACGATTTTCCGCAAAACTATCTTCTTCTCGCCTGTAGACGAAAAATTAGTTTGTTTAGTTTGAACAGAGGTGACCTCACTAGTTTCATCACATAGCTTACCTCAGTTAAACTTACATAAAATCGCTAATCGAATTCAAAACTCTTTGAAGTGAATTCCTTGTTACATTCATTCCTGTAGTTTTGGCTTGCTCAAGCTTTAGCAGCGAAAGCAGCACGAAAAAAGAAATAAATTTTAACCGGCATTCGGTTTTTGACACTCACTTTCTTTGAGCACAAATGCGAATTCTCCGATTGCGGTGTCAGCTCGACCGTGTTCGTTAGAGTACAGCTAGGAAGCTTCATCGCACAGGGGTCTGCAAGAAGGGCACAAATTGTGATTAAGCATTCTGCATTTGCTTTTAGGGATTGCATGGCACAACGACCACAGAAAGAAACTAGCAAACATCAAACGACTTCTGTTATTCAGACAATGGTTTATAGCATTGTCGTTATCCGCAAAACACGTCGGACGACTTGTAGTTTCTTGTGATAGAATGTCAGACCTATCTGTCTTGTTCTTGTGGCCGTGCTGAAATTCAGCCTCGTAGAGGGAGGTCGTGGATGGAGATTCTATCGTGCAGGTGTTTATGCTTACAAATGCGAGTAATTTGTCTCCAGCTGAACCATGTTCAGTAAAGTACCCCACTGTCCTGTTCAAACTTTGAGCTCTGAAGAGAGATTTCCAACAGAAATTAGGTAAAAATTTTAATTGAGAAGTATTTTGCACGTATAGAAATCTTGACTGACTTTTTGAGCACACACCTCAAAACTGTCCGCAACTTTCCTATTCACACAACTTTTACGGCTAAATGTCCACCACTCGAACTCCAACAGCATGTGTGCTCATTAATGCAGCGGCCTCGAAACGAACTGTGTTAAAAGTTGGTTTCAAGTGCAAAGTAGGGTTCACGGTTTATCAGGAATTTTCTGGAATACCTCATTTTCTTTAGTGTGGCGTCCTGGACTTAGGAGCACAACATTTTGTAACGACGTAATCAGACCGTGGCGTGAAATTTAGTTTAGTTGTCTGATTCAAGGATGAGATTTGTATAACCTAATTCTACACCCAACCGTGCATCGAAATATTCGACACGCTCTGAGACACCAGTAATTCATAACTTTTTGAGGTTCACTGGATTTAAGCTGGTACACAAATGTACAACTTGTGTGTGACACTGATAATCGGAAGAAATGGGAACAACCTATTTGATGAATATAACATAAAAACTGCCATCAACGTTGTTATCGATGAACTGGCTAAATATTTTTTTGAACGATAACGACGTTATCCTTTTAGTAGACTGGACTGTTAGCAGCTTTGGCAGATAATTCCCATCAAAACAGACGACGCCGTCGAGGTGAGCTAACACTCATTTTTTGGATCACTAACTCAGACCACGATTCCACTTGATCCACTTCCGAAGGTGAATCCAATAACACGTTTTGTATGAAATCTGTCATTTGAACAGATGTCTAGATTATAGAGTGAGTGGGCCGGCATGCCAAAAGCAACTACGAACAATCCAACGTGCCAGTTTCAGCTACCTTGTACTCACTGAGCTAAAACCTAATCCAATTCAAGCCTGACAGTCGTAGAAAAAAGACTACTTTAAAATGCTTCATTAGTGTGAAAAATTCAAGCGAGTCAAAACTTATTCGGAAAAGATGTTTGTTCTGTGAAGTTCAACATTCTAAATAAGATTACTGGACTTCCCCACGAGATAACGGTCATTGTTGCAAATCAAATGTTTGCCAAACTTTTCTTAAAGTGGCACATTTATATATCGACTTAGTTATCTCTTCTACCAGGGTCTACAGGCACCCTTCTAGTAGCAACCCTGTGAGGTTGGTTTGCAATGATGCCGATTTTACAACTGTACTTACAAAGCAAGCTACGAGTCCATGTTCACTCTATGCTATTTCATTCTTTCTCGCGTGTTTTGGAAGCGAGTGAACGATCAGGGAACCCTAACCTGCGGTTTAACAAGAAAAGTTTCAGTCCATGTCATTGCCATGGCAGCAACTTAGTCGTAAATATTCCCATGTTTAGCCGTGACCGTGTAAAGTAACGTTTTCTCAGCGTGTGATCTAGGTGTAACAAATTGTGTATATTCTAGTACCTGTTTGTTATATCACACGTCAATGACTATATCGAAGATTTTGTGGTTCGTCTCATCACATTTCGATGAAACTTCTTTACTCTATTGGTTTGAGGAAGAAACACCAAAAATAGCTATGTATCCACTGGTTATAGTGAGATTTCTTAGTTATACGTGACATCTTACTGATAAAGCTTTACTTTCCGAGGTCTGATAAAAGGCGCCAGCATTTACAGTGCCAAAGTTTTTTGAAAGTAGACAAGTGAAGCTGCTTCAGTTAACGGTTGTGTCTGCAGAACAGTGTGAGCTTTGAGTCAGTATGATCATAATGTGTGTGTGTGTGAATGGTACAAAGAACTATGGGAACTATCTCAGAAACATACATTTGTACAACCTGCTCAGTTATGACTACGGACTTCCTGAGGAATTTGTGAATTGATTTTTGGACAGTTACGATAAGCTGCAAACACGAAACAAACTTCGGCATCACTCAGAGGAACGAACAACAGAAATTTGGCTTGTGAACCGAAGACCAACTTGCCTGGGTTTGATGAGCATTTGAGAGAAACTTTTTGTGGTTTGCGAGTTACGCAGTTCGAACAGACATGTAGAACTTTTTGAAACGCGGAAAGAAGAAGAACCCCGATGAAATCGTCCGATGTGGTTTCGCAATGAATTATTAACCAGCTGCCGGATGCTACAGTGTTAGAGTCACGATGAACAGCGACATGCTCACGCTGACAACTAGTGAGTATTTGAAAAAAGAACTACATAACCATGAAAAAAACAAGTTGTTTTTTGGTAACATTTAACGTGCAATCTTTCGCAGGAGGTTAGGTTCTTTGTTTGGCCGGTGAATCTTTGCAATTGAGGCAGATACTCGAATATTTCTGCCGTCACGTAGTAGCTTCCATAGATTGTTACTACATGTTTGGCTTTTTGAAAAGGTATCCAAACTGTACAGAGTAATTAACAATTTTGGTTGTACTTTGCAGACTATTTGCAAAGTTTGTTGCATGTGTCATTCGGTAGGCTAACATGGAGTGAAAAGTGACAGTCCAAAATGTTACGGCTTGAACGAAACACGAGTTACTTGCACTTTAAAAAGTACTTCACTATACGGGACTAATACAGAATTGCTAATGAAAGGGCGACGAACGGGATACAATCCATTTGGAATAAACTCACGGTCGCAAGATACTCTAGTAGTCTACCTTACCCCATGCTACAGCTGAATTCATCAGGAAGCAGTGTCTAACGCTATCCATGTGTCTGTGTTTGACTTCCTAAAAGATTCATACCATCAAAGTCCACTCGAAAAGGGACTCAAATTTGCGGGAACGGCTGGGCAAATAAAACATAAAGGTGCGGATTTCACTTCAATACTCCTTAGACTGATATATTTCCGGAGTTTGAACGTGACCTATGCATGAAAAATAAAACGATATGCTTAGCCACGTGAGAAGGTGTTTGTCCGCAACCTGAATGGTTTTACTTGAAACTATGTGGATTTGTCCTCATAACTAATGTATGACTCACTGTAGTACTGAGTAGCCTGAGGCGTGTTGCCACGGTCGGCGGGACAGGTGAGTGGTAAATTGTTCTTGCGCTTCGAATGAATTAGCTAGCATATAAATAGGAAATCGAATTCAGGTTATTTCAGACACTTGGTCCCAATGACTACCATCTGTATTTGAAAAATTGCTGCCAAATGATTGTCACATCAGTAAAAGCGATTGTGAACGCGCCTGGTGGTTTGGCCATAGGAAGCAATTTACAGCAGCCTCATGCAAACTATATGTTTTTCCTGTTTTTCCTGCTCAGGCAGACCGTGGAACGCATAAAAAAGTGAGCATTTAACTGAGAAAAAGTTCTAACACATCACACGCATTCTATCGTATGGTGTGGTTAAATAGACGATAGCTGTGAGTTGGTGGAACTTAAGCCTAAAGTTTCTTGGCACATCTCATCATGCAGGGGTGTTATGAAACCCCACTGATTGAAATTAGTCTACAGTCTGGGCTGGCTAAGGGTCATTGATATATTCTGCTGATCTAACTTAGCAATCTACCGAAGCTAAGTGTATTAAAATGATTGTAACCACCGATATTGTGTAGAATGTTAGGAATCTCAATTAAAAATCACTGGAAAGTTTGTGTAGTGGCAGGTAAGGTAGGTTTTCAAGTAACTGAAGTGCGCCTATATTTCCGGATTGCCCTCAGTTATACGCTTCATCTGGTTGCGTACGACAGTGAGAAGATCGGAAAATTGGGTGATATCGGGGAACTAAATGGCTACATAACCACTGCATACTACAGAACACACTGGGGTGTCAACAAGGCTACCTCCATTAAAAATGCTGACCTGCATCGTTTACAAAAAAGACGAAGACATCTTAGGAGTCCGATTGAGAGATGTATGAATTTTATAAACCTACTTAAATAGGGCAAGCCACGCCTCAACTATACTTGGTTATTGCGTTAACACAATAGCATAAGAGCTTTCCCGTCGTAGTTGCCTATATTGCACAATTACGCTTATCTGTCTTCACTTTAATCAGATCATCACGTCTGTACCAATCTTCTCGATTAGCGGTTGCGGCAATATTTATGGGTTGCTCCGCTTTGGGGTTCGTGTAGCCAAAACGATGAATCTGTAGATTTTACTGGTGGTTGTAAATATCTGCGACTTTTGGACCAGACAAGTCAGTTGTGGCTTAAACACCAGCCACATCTTTACAACGGAATCGCTAGTATGAACATCAGGTGACATTCTTGTATTTGTTTCATTGAATTTGGACTTACGTATGTACAACTTAGCAGCAAGTTGCGATACAACATCCAAGCAAAGATACACCGCCCAAATACTGAGTCATGATGTCCACAGTGAATATGCAACTTGATGGCAGTCTGAATTGTTCCTTGAATTGCCATCAAACACTGCATCTGATGCATAAAACTTCGTGAAAAGGACACAGAGCTCCATTAATTTAACAGCTTGTACGGTCTATCAAGGATAAGCACTCGCGAGCAAATCGTTCGTCACACATATTCTGTGGAATCGAACATGTGATAGTTTGGGTAATCAGAAGTCAAAGTCCTGTATAGATCCCAGTGCAAATCTGGAGATTAATCACTTTACGTTTGACTCTCTGGTTAGGTGTCACAACGGAAAGTACTGAAGCAGCCTGGAATTAAGTACTGAGGTACTTTCCAGATGCTTTCTGTAGCTGACTAGGGTTTATGGTTTGATTGTATATTAACAGAATCTTCAGCATATGGAGGAAATTCTTCAACCTTTGAGTGGCGGAATGAAGTTTCTGTGGTGTAACACCTCGTTAAGCAGCTGTTGTTAATTTTTTTGAAAATCGCAATCAGCAAGGTATGATTCTGTGAGACTCATCAGCTAACACAAAACTCTGTACAGAAAAAATCACTCAAATATTCGGAAGAAGCGCTCAGCTTTTTTATGTCATTCCGAGGACTTGACAATGCCCTAGTAAGATTTGCCTAGCAAAACCCTGAAAGTTGACCACTGTTAAGAAGAATGCCGTACTCATTTGTCGTACTGTTGATCACGAGGAATCAATGAATAGGTGAGGGGATGAAACGGACACCATCACTTACAATGAACCGATATTTGCGAATTCAAACGAACCGTCCGTTCGAAGGTAACACAAAAGGTTGTCAGTACTAGATCATAAATCAATTAATTAGGTATTTGTAGAAACGTGTGGATAAATGGATCACTTTATTCAAACTCTCAGGTCTATTCTCAGTTAGAAATGACTTTCACTGCAACATTCTGGTTGATGTTCCAACAACCATAGGGGTTTGACTAGAACAAAAAACACACTCCAGCTAACCGATGCTTTCCGATTTGAGCATTTTGTGTTTACTTAACAGAGTGCTACTTTCGGCTGATATATTTCGTACGATTATCTAAAATCACTTAACTATTTCGCTGATTGCAAGTCAGGGCACATAAATGCACACATTTTTTGTGCGATTATCTGGGGTCATTTAGGGAGAATTCGCAATTCGACGTTTAAAAGTAACGTAAATGCAGCCCTTACTTTCTGTTAGTTCTCATCTGCTAATACTGAATGGCCGTAGGACTGTTCTTAATAGACAATGAGTTATTCACGTTAAGCAATTTCATGGGTTTGTTGTTTACAGTGTAAGTGACTTGTGGCAGACACTGGTGAACAGACATAGACGTGGAAATAAACGGTGACACGTCGGTGATCATCTTATTGATTGGCGGTTCAGTGTCTACCACAAAATATGGCATATTGACCTGGCCGGTCAAAATTGGATGGTTACTTGCCAGCAATAAGGTTCTGTGTGAGGATACAAATGAAGACAAATCCACTAGAGAAACTTTCATTATTCTTAAGCACGTAACTCTCGGGAAGGTAAAATGGCCATTCTTAAAGAAAACAGATAAACTAATCACCATAAATAATTTGAAAAATCGAAATAATCAAATATTTCACTACAAGCAGAGTCGTAAATTAGATAATACCGTGAAAAGATTTACACGATATTGTTCAACCTACTAAACTGGCGTCCTACCTAGGTTAGATGATTAGTACGGCTTGGTGTTTATACTTCCATCACTAAAGTTTAGGCACTAATCTTAATCCATAATACTTCACCTAAGTTACAATAAGCACTCATCTATTTCAGTTCCATCAGCAAACTGATCATCCGCGGCTAACTTACCGATGGCTGTCAATTTTTTGAGACAAACTCAAACATTAGTGATCGAAATATGGAACGTTTGACAAGCCATGTTGGTAGAGTATTTGAATTTCGAGGTAGCCAAATAGATCATTGAATTTAGTGTTCATTTTCATTAATAAAGTTAATCAGTACCTTGAACTTTTGTTTCAACTTGATCTTGGCTTGTCATAGGTATGTTGGTTTTGGAAGCAAATTGTCAAATCCTTAGAACAACTTGGCATTTCTAAGTGATAACTTTTAGCAATACCGGTTGAATAAAATGTCCAACCACTAGCAAACTTGAGAATAGTTGCATTAGTAGTTGTTTAATGGTAAGTTTCAGTGACAGGCATTGTATGAGTCTAACGTATGCATATGTGTTGTAATCGAAGTCCGATTACAATTCGATTACAACACTCCTGAGGGAGGCCACCCGAGGTGGTTGAAACGTAGTGTATAACAACTTGCTCGTAACGTTGTGTTATTCCCAATCTGTTCATCAAAAAAATGTTAAACACGACGCCCAAACTAGTCGAGTTCATTCATACTAAATTTGGTGCGGATATCTTACAATTGATGGAATTATCAATTAAAAACGGGACAATGACTCCTTTAACAGATGGAGAGTAAATATGGCAACTTGAATCGCCTGGGGCGTAAGTGAAGAATCTGTTTAGTTGTATCAGTGCAAAATCCGTTCTGGACATATTTGTCACACTAGTCACTTTAATTTGGTTTACAGACACTCCAGTTTGTTTATACTCTCTAGACCTTATTGCAGTAATTCACTGTTGATTTCCATGAACTCCTTTCAGGAACCTCATGATGTCTGGGTTGATACGCAGGCTGTACGCCCAAAACTCGAATCATGTTTTTGTTCGTTAAGTTATACTTTTTAATGTCATGCATTACAACGACTGAATAATCTCACCATCTTGTTCAGTTTTGCATTCTTCATGATGTACAGTCGGTTCATAGAGAATGTCAATTTTGGCGACGG
This sequence comes from Paragonimus westermani, assembly GCA_008508345.1. Lineage (NCBI taxonomy): Eukaryota > Metazoa > Platyhelminthes > Trematoda > Plagiorchiida > Troglotrematidae > Paragonimus > Paragonimus westermani. The sequence continues at coordinate 95,113 of QNGE01000663.1, forward strand.
TTCACCTTTGCTGCCAACTTTGCTGGCCCACCAACGAGTCGTTTTTATCCGTATGAATTCACTAACGTTTTCCTACTGATGTATCCAAATTCTTGTATATGTTCCAAAATCCAGAACCACATAACAACAGCTGAGTACGTCTCCCTCAAATGATGTACGCAACATTTGCAAATTAAAGTGTCTAATCTGTGCTTTTTGTACCCCTAATTTAAAACACACATTAATCGGTATAAGTAGATGACACTTCATACCCACATTTTCTGCCCGTCCGAACAGCCCGCGTCCACTCACACCAAGGCACGATTGTACAATCAAATTTCCCAATTCCAGAAGGTACATTTCACTAAACACTAAAAACAATGTATAGCATGCTGTCATCATCCTCACCACCACTGTCGCCTTCAGTGGCTGAATCAACCTCTGTTTCCGCTCCGGTTTGGCAGTTATTTTTTCATACACCTCCTGGGAAACGAACAAAACTGCCGCACACACAAACGCACAGCAATCATTCTAACATCCACAAAATGTGGTGTTTGAAAATTTGGCATGCCAAAAATAACTAGCAAAGCAACCAAGCAACGACCTAGAAAACACAGTCAAAAATCCACCGAGTGCGCAGCTGTAATGTAATTATCTAAAGGAGTTCGATTTCCCGAGCCTACACAAACGGGTCGGTTATGTCAAGCACAGCTGCTCGGTTTTTAGTTTAGGACAACCGTCCGTCTTCCGCAAGGACGTGCAAGTCAGTCGGACTCTCCTACCCCTTCATTCAGAAAAAATGTAAGAACCTAATCTGTACATTGCCTTTTGAAAACCGAGCAGAAGCACGTGCCATCGCTTCACAGGAAGAATGCTGAGTGCGATGCGCATGCGTTGTACTCAATGGATGGTTTGCTATATGACTCGTGCTACTCACAAGGAAATGCACCGACCGTTTTAGTGGGCTGACAAGACGCATATACTGACCGTCTGGTGTGAGGATGCAACTGATCCCTCTTAATTATGGTGTGTAACAAAAATGCTAATCAGTTGTTTCGTACTTTTGTCATACTACAGAAGCACATACATCGGTGTGTGTGTGTGGATGTGTGTTGGTCTGATAAAGTAGCCTGTCGAAAAAACTCCACCTCAACGGCGGCAAAACGAATGCGTGTATGTTATGCTGATGTGAACTAACAACCGTGTGATTAGGACCAGCGGAAGACTGGTAACAACGCACGAATACCCACATGAAACCGGTATTTCGGAGTATCTACCTTAGGAAGTCCGCAAATTTGCATTATGTGTAGATGAATATTAGTAAATTGAAACGTGCATTACACACGTGTACATAGCCAGATGTTTAACGGTGACCATGAACAGATGGTTCCGTGACTCGATTCACTGTGTACGTATTAATAACAACGAAACTTCCAGAACCGAACTATGCTAATTCCGCATATGCTCCGATATTGTTTCCAAAATTACAGTGCATGTTCATATCGATCGACCACTCTGTCACATGAAAACAGTTGTCTTCGGGAAGTCGTGGACTGAGATACATAAATTTGGAAATAAGCTTTCCATAGGGACATCAAGCCGATAGATATAAAAACACGAAAAGACATTACATTTGTATTACTGAGGTCTCTAAACACAGTTTTGAATGGTTGTTTATGTCAATGCCTAGTAGGGCAACTGGAATTGAGCGCGTTTTGTAAACCTGGCTTGAAACAGGGATAGCCCAATTCACGTGACCTCACTCAGCAAATTACCATAGAATTGAGGCCAGCTTATCAGTAATATAATAAGTTCACTTAAGTTGCGTAAATTTTGGATAAAACTATCCAAAATACAGGCTGAACGCCTTGAGCACAGTCAACTTTGGTGTCTGAAATGATCCTTCGCCGCTAGTCAGTTTAGTACAAACAGCTGCCTATGAATCTTTTCCGTCGTAAAGATTGTTCCACATACAGCAGGTTATTTTAAAATGCTGTATTACAATGATTTGATTGTTAATCATGAAGTTGCTAACCTGATGGGAACTGAAAAAACTGAATGATAATAGAGAGCTGAGATTGAGAATAATGTAAATAGGCACTTCGATTTTCATCTTGAAGAACCACAATAAATTCAATCACCTCAAATAAGCCGCTGAACTAGTAGGTTCCTGATTCGATTTCTTACAATCACTATAAAAGTGGTTTTGGTGAGGTTGTGAATCGTTTATACTTCAAATTTCAGTCAGTAAGTTCTTTTTTCGTCTTTAATTCTGAATGGTCAATTCGCCCTCCAAAACAGATGAAGGACAGTTTACAAGTGAACCGTTAACGTGAATGTTTGCAAGCGGTTGGCCGTTGTGCGAGGTCAGTTATAACCAAACAACAGCAGTCGAAATTTGTCGGATCTAGCTGAAGTTACGGATACTGATCTAGAACAAGTGATAAACTGATCTGTTTGGTTTGTACCACATGTGACTGTAGCGACTTGCGACTTACCGACGTCGAGACGATGAACATATAGTTTGTTCATGCACACAAGAAACTCCTTTATACGTAGACAAGTCTTTCGTGATTCCAGTGAACAGTTTGGAATGTTTTGGTGGAAAGATCAAGAAAACTTACGTAGTAGCAATACAACTGGTAGGGAGTGTGCACTTATCCATGCACTAAAATACAAAATTTCAAGATGGGCTTTAAATGTTCAACAAGATAGGTCATCATCGTTTGATCAAACATTGAAAAGTCTAATGTTGGTTAGTTTATCTCTTGGATTCATGCTATCAATCGTTGCGGTTCCCTCGTCTGCAGGGCCTTGGCCAAGCACTATAATATGTGGGGTCTATACGTTCACCCTACTTGTCCAGTTGATGACGTAAAGAAATCAGTTTCTTTCGGTTGACTTCAATAACCTAAGATCAGTGGTTATTAGAGAAACTTTTGCTCAGAAATGCCACCCTAATGTTACTAGAAAATACATTGTTCCAGCTTGTCGTCCGGTAGAACTGGTAGCCCTTACAGCGATATTCAAATCCCTTCTTCAACTGACTATCTTCTTTCCTCGTTATAACCAAGGTTAAGGAACCGAGCTACAATTTCTTGGGAGTTTTTATCTTGCCGGTTTTGCGTATTTAAAACTTGTTTACGTTGATCACTATTCTTACACGACATTCACCAACCGACACCTAGACACTTAACTGGACATTATTGCTCAGTTTGCAGTCTATAGAGAGAGAAATTTTGACCATTTTGAAACCATTACTCCTAAAAATGGCCATCAATGCGACTCGATGCGAAAGCAGATTCCATCTTTGAGAAAACCTTTTGTGACAACCGACATTTTATTGTACATCTTACTCATTGTTGTATCTTAAACCATGAAAATTATGATGCTCCCAACCGGATTCAAGCACTACGTCTTTCGATCGTTCATTGTTGTGATTGTCTGGATTAAACTCCAGCATTGTTCATATGACGGTATACAACTAGAACAAGTTCTGCGCGTAGTCATAAACTAAACACAATTGTGAGTTTTGGATCGATGCCAAAGCGTTCACGCAACAATAACAATAACATCCACATGGCTGTGCTGTCAAAATTTCGACCTGAAATGTTCTGTAAGCTCTAGTGATTGTTATTTGTTCTATCTTAAGAATAATGTTGTATTCTAACCACTCTCTTCGTTTAGATTGTCCTTGGACTGATAACAAAATGGAGTAATCATATGTGTACAGACCGCAAGCTGTCGAAGATATTAGTACGGAATACACTGTAACATTTAAGGACTTCCCACAGAAATGTCATATTGTTCCGATGTACGCCACTCATCTTGTGGCGTCTATGAGCAATAGATTTCCCAGTGGTTTTAACATTCTTCCGACCTCCGACTTGAACTAACGAGAGCCCATGTAATAAGCCTTTTCTTGATTTTGAAAACATCCAGTATGCACTACCTATCTGACAGCTAAACCGACTTGTCTCTATGTAATAAATGAGAAAATGTACAAATTATATCAATGGCAATTTTGCCACATCTAAAACCAAATTACTGAAACTAATACGTAGTCTACCGCAAAAACCCCGTTGCATGAATGTACACGGGTCTGTCTGTGATGTACTTGGATATTAGAACCAAACTATTTGTGGTACACTGTTAACATGTTTACAGTTAACCCAAATATAGCCCGATTACTGTCCACATATGCACAAGCAGCTAAACAAAAATTAGCTACGGATTGCCAAATGTGAATTAATGTTTCTTGAAGTTATTCGACTTTTTGTTCTACTGAAATTAAATTGTGATCTAGAGTGAAATCACTTCAGAATCAGTCTGATATAAGCCACCACAATAAAATTCTTATTTAAAACTTTCACAGCTTCACTCAATTGGTTGAATACAACAAGGTTGACAGAATGGTTTATACTCCGTCGTCCTGTGCATTCAGTTTGTTATGAACGCAAGAAGATATCTTGTACATTTTTTTCAAAACAAATGAAATACTTCAAGCTCACTTGGATGATGATCCACAACTCATGTTTCACGTTGAATGAACAACAATATTCTCATCAACCTATTGCGGTTCTAAAAGTTTGGCCTACCTCTTTCATTCTGTCTGTTAACTTGTTGCTGTCCTGCACACCGACACCCGTATTCATGTTGGAGTCCCAGTAAATGGGTGGGTGGCCAAAACAAACTGCATACTTCCGGTGGCATGTACACTTGCTACACTTTTCTGGTGACATCGTTAAACGTTATGTGGCCTGCTTCTAGACTTGCAATAGCGAATAGAACCACTGTTCCCAAAACACCTAATTTGGACTTAATATTTCTGTAGACACTTCTGCCTGTAACAATATGTTTCCCAAGCTTCTGCGTCTTAAAATCATCAAGAAATCCTAACCCATTGGTTGCAACAAATAGAAAATGATCATAGGGTTTTCTTTTGCGGATTCTCGTGAATGCGCCCCATGTAATAGCACTTCGGAAGCCACATGGACTCAACCAATACAGTATAATCAAACAAAGTAATTTTCGTCTATCCACACTTATATGTAATCATGTAAATCAACAGAATGTGAGCATGTTACACACCGGTCACCTTAACCACCGGAATACGACGATGCTCACGAGAACCAGTAGATAAGAGAACATCATTCTTAACACATGAGAGTGATTTCGAAGCGTGCTGAGATTTGTCGTTCTAGCTCGTGAATCCAAGAGCGGAAGAAGGTGATTTAAGTGAATGATCGGTTTAAGGGTGATTTCCTACTTATTCTTGATCTTGTCTGTGGCATTTTAGTTTTGGTGGCAAAGTATCCCTAAATCAAACATATTTTTCTTGTGAAAAGTTCTTGTTAGGAAGTGTACGTCAACAATCGTTCACAGAAAGGTTTCTTACAGTGAAAAATTATTCTTCCTAAATCTGGAAATTCTCACATTGGATCTTTTGCGATGACGTTTCACGCACTGAGTTACAGAACAGGTTCGCCACTGTATAGTTACACGGCTGCAATCAATCTAAGAAAATAAAACACCGACTGTTTGTGATTATTCAGATAATGTGCCTAATTCATTCGAGGTTTAAACGTCCTGAATTCATGGATGGCACAGGGAAATAAATTCACTCGAGCCTTATCACTATAGAAGGAGGTCTTTGAGGAGAGGAGAAATGTTGCTAAGCAAACGTGACAAGGATAGAAAAGGAAACATGTGTAATCGCTTTTTCTATCCACATTCTCCTACAGATCCTGCAGGCAAGCAGCTAGTGCACAAAGATGTGCTTATTAATACTGACTCTCTTCTTTCTACAAAAATCGCTGAAACGATACAAAAGTGATACTGGCTTCCACATTTGTCCCATAGTCTCATGTAATTTGTTACCTACTCCGTCTGCTCGTTATTTCTAAAAATCAAATTCCAGTTTCATAAATGTAAAACCTGTAATCGTTCTCTTCACTGAAGCGTGTGATTGCCCTACCTTATGTTACTAGTATCTGAATATCGCTTTTCTCTGAAACCGTATTCAGATCATCCCATAGCAACAGAGTGTACTATCATCCTATGCGTCCCAAAGGCATGTTCCCCTCGTCTTCACCTTATTATTGAATGTACTCTTCGGCAACGATTTCGATATTTGCCTGTGATCTAATTGACAGTTCTGAAAAAAAGTAATCTCTTAATCCAAACACCTTAACACATTCCTGATATTGTTGTTTCTATAGGCTTCCGGAGCGATTTTGCCGTTCGCAAACATTGTATTATTTGCTGAGACGATTTCGGAAGAATATTTTCCCTCCAACTTGTCACATTCAATTTCAATTACTTCAGTTCATTTTTACTAGTTGCACACACCAAACATAAACTGCTATCTGAACGTAAAACATGATGCAGAAATCAGTCATCCTGTAATACGCATAGACTTTTGTTAGTTGGCCGAGGTTCCTGTTAGAATAGATATTTTCATGAGGCTTTCGTTAGTTTTTTGTGTAATATTTTTGTGGGAGCTTTCATAATCCTAAGTGCATACCCTTGCTTAATACTCAAGGTTTAGGAGCATAAGATTTTTTAAGTCTCTTTGAAATTAACTTGATCAACAACGTCCTTTGTTAGATACCTCACATAGACATCGAGGACAACTCAGTTGTTCTTTTAACGTTACTGGTAATTATCGTGCATCTACATCGTTATATCCCACCGAGTTTTTCCAATTTATCACAGCTTAAATAAGCACACAAAAATAAGATATCATCCGTGGGTTCAGAAACGATCGCAGCGTCTCTTTCGTCGGTCGTTAATAACAGCATCAACATGACCTCGACTGCGGCCCACGAAGGATGACTGAGCAAAAATTAACGCTTGAGAACAAGTAGTTCATTTTCCTCTAGTGTGAATGAGGTGACAATCTAAAGTATTTCCATAAACTCCGTTCGCTATAGGTCATCTGAAGTATCTTTCGAGTGCATTGTCACGTCTGTGCTATTTACATTCACTTGCGAACCTTTTATAATCGGATTTGTTTCAATTTGAACGTACTAGGTAAGGTAACCTGGGCAGAGGTCTAAACTACAGACGGGCTGCAACAAAGTCGTCAGTGTGCTGTTGTCTGCTTGGGACTAAACGGATGTACACATCTTGCAAGAAATAAGAAATGCATGAAATTCTTACAGAATTAGGTAGACGGAGATTGTTTATGCACATGCGATTACGCGTGTTGTACGCTTCAGAATGGGTGGCAGAAGGCAAATACACTGATCGATGAATCCATAACGATAGCCTCTAGTAAATTGTTTTCCTACACATCAAGGCAGTCATGTGATTTGGTTTAGGCAATTCATCCGGAGGTGATAAGGTCAGCTCGGCGGAGGATGGTTGTGGAATATCCTGAGTGCTAAAAATGAGTCGGACGTTGCAAGTGGAAGGTGGCTCGAGTTTAGCAATGTGGTGGCAAGTTACACAGCCCGTTATTTTGCAGTCTGGATGATGAAAATGTCTTGCCTAACAAAAGAGCAGCAGGTATTTGAAAACTTGCGTACCGCATCTAACTCACAACATCCTTATCAGTTTAGTTAGCAATCGAGCGTCGAAAGTATACTAGTGAAACTGTACCGAAAACTACGAATACCACACTACAACATCACACTTTGAATCGGTCAACTGTACTTCAGTCACAAGGTTGACTGTGTCGACTCACTCAACAGATTAATTACTGTTGATATCAAACTCGTATCCTCTGTAGACCGGGGGACCACTTCACTTATGGGATTAGTTTGACCTGACCGTTCAATCCAGCACTTTTGTTCCATCAAGCGGTGTACACTCCATCACAATAAGACTGGTTAACGGCACGTGAATAATTGAAAAGCACAATTAACTTAGGAATAGCTCTACGAGCTTACCACATTAATGACATTTGCGTTCCCATAGAATGAGTGAATAAGGAAAACGCACCTTTAAGCCGATATTCGTGAAATTAGACACCGTTCAGCTTTGTACAGTGCAAAGTTTAACAAACAATGTGATAAAGCGTATCCTTATGTTTAATTATTCCGAAGGGAACCCTGTAAACCAAGCGAACGTGGCGGTTCGGTTAGTTAAAATTTGCGAACCCCCTAATTTTCCACCAAGTTTTCAAAGCTAATATTCATAAATCGTGGATAAAATTGTCGTCAAAACTTCTTCTGAAGTTTTGAAAGTTATGCTAATGCCATATGGCTTAGCTACTGCATCAACAAGCCGTAAAGCAATTCAACGTCAACATCTCTGCGAAATTTAATGTTTGCACTTTCCTCGTCTATATTGATAATGAGTAGTTTGGTAGTTTCATGATTTTAGATGTGAGCCAACTGTGAAAAGTTAGAGCTTCGGCTGGATTCGAACTAGTCAACAGTTCTGAATTTCAGCCAGTAGTTCATGGACAACGTCAGCAAAATTTTGCGTTCATTATTTGGACGCAGGCGGATGAGAGAACAGCCCAGTCGTTCACGATGACGTTGGCATCCACTGCATATGTGCGTGTTGTCACGACCGCTTACAAAAGTAAACGGATACGATTGTTACCGACAGTTCCTTGTTACTGACACCGTTCAACAAAACTGATAAGACACAACTGCTTTCAACAAAAAGGGGTACATTGCAACCGAACACTCTATATGATAACCACTTTTGTTAGTGTCCACTGGACTTAACCATCGAATCTATTGTTTGATCTGTCAGATATTCGAGTCAGTAAAACCATCCTTCGGAGTAATATACAATCTTGCATGAAAAAAAATCCATTACCAAACGGGATGAAGTCGTTTGGTCCGGAGTCGGGTGAACCAATAGACCTAATATGAGCATTGTAACATCTAAAACTGTATAGATGGCTAGCCAATCAGCACACTGTTTAAGAACGACAGGTTCGAGTAACTGTCAGTTATTTCCTTCTGAGAGCAGTACAATGTTTAAGCGGACGAATATGTACCAGTGAGTTCAGAATTAACAATTCTAAAAGGCAGACTGCATGTTGCCAGTGTTAACATTGTTGATATCTCTTTTCTTCCTAAGCAAGCGATTTGATGCAGCCTATTGCTCAAAAACTGCATATCATATTGCTTTAATGTTAACTGAGTTTTAACTAGTCACGAACGGTGTACTAGGTACGACTCTGGAATCTTCAAGAAGTACCTGTATTTTGAAACCAGCGCTATCTGTGGTTTAACTTTTCAAACAATTACAAGACTGTTGTGATTGTTTAGGACAGTAGTGTATTTGATGACTAGGGATGGTATTTCAGGTAGTTGTTTTCCTTATGGCTTACAGACAAAACAATCATTTAAAAATTTAAGGTTCACCTGAAACATCTTTATGCTCAAACATTGACTTACCTAGTCTTCGGTATCTGTTAACAATAGACTGGATACCGGAGTAGCTGATAATATCAGTCATTACTGCTACATCTTAGATATTGTTGGACCATTTTAGTGATGACTTGTAGGAATAAATGACTACCTTCATAGCTGAATTGTTCCCACTACATATTTCCTGAACGCCGAATTTGTTTTAAAGATTTTCCAGTAATTATCAGCCTGCTAACATTAGTTCATACAAAATACGATTAGCATTGTACTGCAATGGACGTTTTCGTAAGTATGAATAAGTCAGATATGCTTTTGTTAAAAATGATCAAGCAGTTCACAGCTATGAAATTGCTTCAAGCCGCTTTCTTCGCAGAACTGTGCTGTCTACATTCATCATCGAAACATGTAAGAAGCATTGAGTTCAGCAAAAATTTGTGGATCGTTTTTGAAACGCGTAAACGTGCATTTTGAAGTGCCATTCGCATTAACCAGGTAAGAATACTGATCAGTTAGCGGTGTAGCAATGAAGCATTTTCCGTTCTAACAGACTTCTCCTGGTTAGAAGTATAAATTATTGCACCTTCGGTCAGTAATTTGTTCAAGCTCTTCAGAGAACAAGTTGAACTATTCTCAACGTTCCCTCTGCTTCAATGTCACAACGTGGAAAAGTTGTCACGCTACATAAGTTAAAGTGTACCAGACGGAAACTCTATTTAGCCGATTTTCTGACGTTCACACTTTTGTTTTCCCATCGCAACCAGAGTACTTGACATATCCATTAAAGTGTCGGTTGGACTGAATTTGCCCGAGAAAATCCTTTGATGGTACTCCTTATGAGTGTGACATCTAGGAAATTTTTCAGACTCGAGGCAGAGAAGTGGTTTGTGTACTTCCGTGAGGTAAACTTCTTTTCCAGTATCTCATGTCAGCATCACATGTTGATGTCAATGCATACTAACGTCATACATTGAGTTTATTTGTTGGTTTATGTCACTTAACCTGTAAGTGCAGATCTACCACAGGCATCGATAGGCTACTTTGACTACGACATTTACGAGACAAGGCAGAGAATCCCCAGTTCCCATGAGAGGGCCCAAGAGCTCGTTGTTACTTATCTGTTCAATACAAGTAACTAAGCTGTACTCACTCAAACGCTAAATATGTTTTACCATATATTGGGTATGTTCTCTAACAGTGTGTTGCTTCATATACTGCGCACATCCAAGGTTATTCTCATTTACATACCACAAATGAAACAGTACACATCAAAGGAAGGTGTGCAACTGATCAGCTGACAGTTGGCTAGAAGCTTCATACCACTCCTTAGTGTCTTGATCCCCAGTTCTACACTCGAAACTCCAGCTGACTGTCAAGTCTGGTGAACGCCAATTTTGAAAACTGGTTTCTGATTTTCCACCACCTTCCTGTTTGATAATCACCATTAATCAACATAACATCTGGAGTAAACAGTCCACTCATTGAATAAAAGAGGTGAGAGATGGGAGTTACTGAAGGTAACCTTTGTCAGATGGTTGGTTTAATTATTGAATTGGCCATTCCATCCTGTGACCGGATAACTGAGAAGCCTTGATGTCACGCAACCACACCTTTACAAAGGGGAAAAAACTCGCAAATGCGACATATCAGTTAACCTAAATCATACGATGGGCTCTTATACAGCCGTGCGTTATTGACAAAAACCTAGAACGACTTTAAACGGGAATATGCAATTTTTGGTCAGAAGTACACAAGGTAACAGAACAACAGTGCGATAAATTTACATGTGATTCGTTTTTACAATCATCTGATCTTCTATTACGTTTGGTCAGTGACCCAACTAAGATTGGATCACGTTTCTCATAGCATTCTGGATCGCTTAAAATCGATGAACGGCTTTTTCAGAGGTAAGGTTAAACTGGTGTTTCATATTTGACCTTGCACAGTGTATCCCGCAAATGTGCGACCCTAACTCAAAAATAGAGCAAACTAGTTCACCGGCTTCAAAAATGGTGGTGTGAGAAGAAATCAACGTTATCAGCACATCGTGAATGGTGGCCACATCACGGTGAACAGAAGAAATAAACTGTAAGTCGGACTGTTCGAAATGTGACTCCGTTCTACTCAGGTGCGTACTCGTACTGAATATACTAACCTACACTAAATGTGCTGCTTGAAACTTTCCAGTTGTCCTAAATTATTGCAACAAAGAAAATAAGAACTCTGTGGACTGTTTCTCATCTCTAAAAGTAGATCTCAAGTGTACACAAGAATACAGTCACACAGTTGACACTCTGTATTACATCAGCTCTTGTAGGCTCTGTAGAAATCAAGCCTTCGCATAACTATCGTCTTTTCACCGGGTTTGAATAGCTGGACGTTATTCTAGTAACCTGAATGTAAATGTCTCACATCTCATCCCTGTTAAGTCTGGTTGGAAGGCATTGTAATGTTGAGCTCAGGAAAACTTAATATGACCATAGCCCTTCTATAGAAGACAAGATTACGTAAGTTTGCTTTTCACACAGTGGGTTCCATGTTGCAGAACCATCAACACAGACAGAAGATATGTTGACATATAATAAAATATAGTCCTGTCTATTCCCAACTGGGAGTGTCGCTCAGCTTGTTCACAGTCGTGAACTACTGATATGCTGTTTCTCACATGTAGTCTATCAGTTCAGTTGTAGGTACAGTGACCTCTGTATGGGCGGGAGTGATCGGTACCTACGACAAGAAATGGATGAACATATGCCTAAGTGGTTGGTGCGCGCAATGACGCAACAGACAATGGGGACACACTGATTAAGACGAAACCGGATCTTATCCGTTGCAGTGGACATCATGATAAAAGTTCACGTTGTTGACCCCGCCAACTCGTTTCAACTATTGCTATGCAATCAGAATTCGAAAGCGTTTGCTTTCTCCGAAGTGGTGTTAGTCAATACTCGCTGTGTGGTCTGTGTGTGCACGAAATAATGACTCGCACAGTTTGTCTGCCCTGGAACTGACGACAGTCATTGATTCATATGAACCCAATTTTTCAGTGTTTCCATTGCTGTCGTTATCCCCGTGTCCCAAACATTCGAATGTTTTGCGTTCGTGCCTGACTACGGTTAATGATATTTCAACATTTTGCAGCACATATTTTCTTTTTGCACAGATATAGCTAACTTTTGCTTATTGAAATGGCATTACACCAAAAATCCCATTAATTTCATGCTTCACGCTTGCCATGACAATCGACGCACATCGACTCTTTGTTCGTACGCAAGTGGTGGACTGTACGGTAGGAAAAAGTTTGGTTGTGCACTCGGAGAGTTAGCGTCGGTATCACGCACAGATTTGCCTTATAATTATTTGTTGCATCTTCTTGCGAGCGGAATAATTGTGACTGTGAACCATTTCGTTAAGAGGTTTCACGATATTTTCACGATCTTTACTAGTGCACACTTGTAATGAAATCAGGATGGTCCATTCTGACGACACTTGTTTAGAAGCTTCCGTATTTTCCACGTAAAAGTGTCACTCTGATTTCCAACCTAAGGAAATGTCCACAAGGTTACTTCTAGTTTCTTAACGGACGTTTTTGTGAATGGTTGCGCAGTTTGATAAACTCCAAGGTGGTTGTTTCACATTGAAAGCTCATGCTTTCAAGCCATTGTTTTTAAAATGGACTATTCACGTTTCATCAGTATGCACCTTCATGGATAGGGAGACTGAAACCTACAGTGGACAGTTTTAAAAGATTGACTTATTCTTACTGATACGGTTTCAAAGGGCTGGAAGGAAATTTCCCGTTGCAAGAGGCTATGATTGCGATTTGCTTGGATAAATTATGTTGTACTCAACCTGTTTTGTCTTTTGCAAGACTGAAACCAGTTACTTTTCATCTACGACAAGCGTTGTCGAAGCAGTACCCTTCAAATATTTCTTTCTAACATAAGAATTCCTCACAATATATCTCCGACGTACGCACGTTCAAGATTTTTTGCAACAAGTACGTATTCATTCGCCTTCACATATACGTTCATGCGTTCGAATCAGAGAAAAACCGTAAACACAATGACTGCCGTATTAATTTAATTTCTGGAGAACTAACTGTTAAGGCCAACGCTTTCCATGTTAAGGTGCACAACCTGTGTTATGGAATTAATTGACCGACTTTACTTGATCGCCGAAAATAATGGACCATACTGATTTAAACAAGAATGTACCCAAGAAAAGGATACATCTCACTGATCAGATAATTTTCAACACATTAGAAAGTGCACAAGGACCAAACGGACATCTAGGCCAGAGAATATAAAGGGCGTCCAATTTCACGTTTGTTTTCATAGCATTTCGCAGTTCAGTGACTGAGATCGCGTCATGAAAACAACAAGCTTAATTACCAGACAGCAAAGTTGCACGTCATACCAAGTGCATAGATAGAGAAACCAGAAATGTCAACAGTTAAGATTTCCACATGAAACCCTAGGCCTCCCCACCACGCTAACAGTACACACAATCTGGTAGATTCATTTTATCGGAAGTTCACTGGCAATCTCAATTTCGTGTGTCTTATAACTAATGCATCATGATTCACCGGAAACTTGGAATGGTCACTGATTGACCAAAACTGAATAAGTCCAGTACGTTTGAACTTGCGTTGAACTGTTCGGAAAGAAAGGATGAGAGAAATCGATGAGTGTAACGATGTGGACAAACAGAACAAACAAAGCTGGTGAGTTGACTGGTTGGTCCAACGGAAACGCAGGCATGATCAGTGTATCAAGCGCATGTTGCATAATGAAACCTCGGAGTGCATCCTTTGTGCGCATTAATTAAATATTATAAACGGAGCCGTATAGTTCTTTTAGGCTTATCTTTAGAAAAACTACGCATGATTCCTCGGTATGTGTATGTATATGCTCTGCGTCAGTGGTTGCGGTAGAAACCCTATATTACTATCTATTTTGTACGGTAACTGCCTGTAAACCGGTTTCTTTGAAACAGACGTTTCGGTGGGTTTATTGGTTTCGGCTTTCTGTGAAAGTCAATATAACCCAGTGCATAACACTTGGAGACCAAGGTCGCACGGATGAGTTTTAACTCTTTGTCACCGCTGTATCATCCGTACGTGTAGTTTACGATCTGTGAAACAGAGAACTCATCAGCGAATGTGTCTCTTGTATGGCTGGCAATCTGTTGAAATTTAGATATTGTCCTCCCCAGGTTAATCCATCATGTACTGATCGACAGGGTATGTCAACCTTCCGCCGCTTAACGCGGATATCCGAATGCGTAAGCGCGTCTCCCTTTTCAAACTCGGACGATTTCGCCGCAACTAACGCAGATCACTCGACAGACGTACAGCGCGACTACAATGCATTTACTCAGTTGCACCAGGTCAGTCACAATTCCTCACATTAAGATGCGCTTGCCAGAGCTGTCCACTTCACACTGTATTCGCCAGTTCATCTGCAGCCGCGGTGAGGTTCACACCGACAGAACTGGTCGATCCCTACGCTACAGAATGAAGGAACACTTGCCCAAATATCTCGAGGATGATGTTTGGGATGATCCCACGCGACCCCAACATACAACGCACGCCGGCCTCCTCGATCGTCAGACAGGTGCTGGAGACCGGTCATGTAGTCGATCCGGTTAACTCTTTCCGTGTGTTGATGCGTCATCACCAGCCCGTCATCCCTAAGTCACTTGAAGTGCTGCTTGTCACGCGTTACAAGTCAGTCCTGTATGTCTAAGTGCTGTTGCCCTCGGACCTCCGACCTTGATGGTCCTGACCAATGACAGACTAGTGTATACATGGACTTGATGTATAAACCTAATTTGTTTGGGTATTTTTTTTATGTTCACCGCGGTTTTGTGTGGCAACTGACGAGAACATACGAAGTGGCATTACCAAATTGCAAAACCTCTTTTCTGATTTGGTTGTCCAAATTGACAACTGAGGAAGGATGCTATATGCTGTACATAATTGGTGTACTTTAAGAAAAACCACCATCGTAAGTGCGGTTAGATGCGCACAGTAAAAAGGAGGTGACGATGATCTGAATTTCAGATAACGGTTGTGTGTTGCTAACCGGTCACAGGCTAACAGTACAACAGCATTAACACACTGCAGTCGAAATTGCACGATGTAACAGATATTTTGCAGTAGAAGAACTGACCGAAAAGCGCATGACTTTCCGGAAAGAACGTGTACACTTTTTACCCACGTAGGAAAAAGGCAGTAGTACTGGCTATGTCATATTGCCGAAAACCCTTTCTGGGAGATTGAATGATACATTACAAATGACAAAATACTATGATATTTCGCACGATAAGAGGTCAGATACGAATGTGTACGAAGCAGGACGTTGTCATCATTGCGATCTCACAAATATGTGCAAACGCTCTACCATTTTGGGAACAATTATACAATGCTCTTGATATCTGTCTGAGGGTGAGTCGAAGTGTAAACCAGGTTTCATTTTTACTAATCTAGATAACTCATACTCCGGCAGTGGCCAGGCACACAAACAGACGTCCTAAAGTTTGAAGAAATGGAAGGGTTTAAAGTCGACGAAAGCCTCAGAGTTCTGTACAACCAGTGTACTTAACAATCTTTTTGTTCACATTAAGGGCCGCTCCGACAAGCGACTCTTTATTCCGCCATCAAACAGGTGGCCGGTTCGAATCACGTTATAACCGAGTGGTTGTTGTGACCAAGAAGTGCACCGGTTCTGCTGTGTGGTTCACCGTGTATGCATCTGGCACAAGAGACACCGACCGCTAACCGACCTCTACCTTAATTGAACAAATGAATTCTTTGATCCCTAGTAACATTGTGTTCATATTTCAGTAATGAACTATCAGTGCAACAATACTCCTGCCCACTTAATTAAGTGAGATGAACTGGAGTCCAACACTCCCACAACCCTCTAAACTGGATGAACACGGTCTCTTAGGTTGCCGAGTTTTGTGACGTGAACAAGAACTTGGTATAAAAATAAGCAATGTCATATTCGGTGATTATACAACTGACGGCCAAATGAACAACAGTTTCTTTGCATGAGCTGTTGTAGTTCGTCTGGTGTGTTTTCAAAAGGCCGATCCTAACTTTGACTTTACTAGTCCCTGCTGTGTGCACTAAACGGTCATGATGAATTTTGTGCCCTAATTATACTGCATTTACTTTCTTCCTCCTATAACTGTTATTGCTTATCTAGTAAAACCTTCGTCCTTCAGAATGTTTGGATGCACCCTCCTTCAGCCGCAGCCGATTATTTTTATGAGCGCATTTCCCGGTAACTGATTACCATTTGTGGACTCATGTTTCGTTCTGAACGCCTTTCCGCTAGACAAGTTATGTACCCGGTTAGTTCACATTCAAGGCGAGATAGTGCCTTTGTTGTAATTTTATCACACAACAACGTATAAATTGCAATTCTTTCGTTCGGCTTTTCTGACGTTTTATGAACTTAGAAAACAGTCCCGTTAACTTGACCGTCTGAGTAAGCGATAGTGGAACTGTCGAGCACACGTTACTGAGTGAATTACCCTAAATCGCTCGCACTGATTTAACACTAATGGTTATCTATTGAAAACATGTACGAATTACTTCCGACTGATGTTTCTCACTAACGACGCTAACGAAATTCGTGGAGAATTCGTCCGAGAGTAACTATTGTTGAAGAGTAAATCTGTCATTAGGACGGCATCAAGTTGGTATTGGACTTCCGAAAATCATTCGCAATTTCAGCAATCCACCTGAGCCCAGAATGGCATCGGGACTGAAGGCATGTATGAGAGCATTTTTTGGTAATTCAGCCCATTGTGACCACACATTATGACTCAAGTGCCGCTCAGAGGTGACCCAGCCACGAAGTGCCTAACGAATAAACTCATTCAGGCAACCAATGAGCATTCTATCACAAAACACAATAATCGACTCTACACACTTTAATTCTTCGGTTTTACAAAACGGAAAGTTTGTCAGTCTAGACCTCATCTATGTGTATTGCCTGTTTCAGTTGTTCCTGTGAAGGGGGTATTACTGATTGGACACCAAGATGGCTTTCCAACTGAATCCAGCAACACGACCTATTCTGGATAGAACACAGTTAAATAGGGTCGGTTAGCGTCATTTTTCTTGCTCACTAATTCGAAAGTGAGTATCTGGTAAGAGTATTTTGAGTAGTCTGCCGTGTGCAAGAAACTTAAACAGCCCGAATGAAAAGAATGTACTAACCAAATTATCGGAAACAAGTTGTCTAACCAAATATTGTTTGATCAAAAACGGTTTATTCTGCAGTCTTGCTACTCCGACCCCAAGTTAACTGAACCGATAGTCTCTATACGGCGCCCAGTCACTAAAACAGCGTGGAGTGCCAGACCAGCAGGCTAACTTTTCTATAGAGAGCCCGATGGATAGTTCACTCCATAACCATTGTATATAGTGGTGTCAACCTGAAGATGGATCAATGACAGTCTCGTATTTCAGTCCCCGTTTCGACTTTATGTGAACACCACAAACAGAGCCTAACCAATGGTAAATCGGGTTGAGGACTATAGTATTGTGGACAATACGAGAAACCCACATTCTTTCGCGGTCACAATCGTACAGTCTGTTATATTTCTAATTGAGAAAAGATGAACGACTCGGCATTAAACAGGCCATCACAGATTTTGGTATTGCTATGTTCGCCGAGCTTGGCATTTAGGTTGCAGACGTTTCATCACCAGGCGAGGTGACATCATCAGTGCGTAAGTGTTTCAGGTGATGATGTCACCTCACCTGGTGATGAAACGTCTGCAACCTAAATGCCAAGCTCGGCGAACATATCAATACCAAAACCATCAACCCGAGCTACAAACATCACCGGTGTTCCCAACCATCAGAGGCCATTACAGAGCAATCGAATCGTTTCAAATAGTGTCCTACTTTATGGTAATCAATCTTATTTGCTTCAACACAAACAGCGCTCAAACAACAATTGTCAGACCATCCAAAGAGAGCTATTAGCACGATGCGTTTGTTTGAGCTCTAACACATCCGATTAAAAATAGTAACAATAGCCTTCTCATTTCACTGTAACGAACCGCGATTAAACATGAATGGTCAGGCGAGAGTCGTGTTTTATTCTAATCATGTAACCAGCTGGCTATCCGAAAAACAGGCTCTAAAATTCTGTAGCCATGATCAGAAGAAAAATAACAATTTCATCCGAAAATAGAGGTTCACCCACCTTTTTGCGCATTTTGTCCTGTGATCCGGTTGGTGTGGCGTCGTAACACACACACAACAAACACAATGATCAATATGAGTAGCGAAAAGAAAGCCGACAGAGTGATAATGGTTATTTCAGCCACCGTCAACCGAGTGGTGAGCGAATCCCGACGTTCACCAAAGCTCAGAAACGGGTCATTCGCGTTAACCGCACCTGACATGAGCAGCTGACTCGTCGGTGATCCATCGGCGAACAGTAAATGACTCTCTGGTTGTTCGTGTTCACTGGGTACGCGGAGCTGGAAAACACGAAGCATCCATAAATTTTGTTGGCTAGTGAGTTTCCTATGTTTGTCTAAATTCTTTCAGAGTGCACCATGCCAATAAGATGTGTGAGTTAAAAAATTGGTCGTACTCAAATATAGATGTCGACTTTGAGAGTAGCATGGGTAACCTCGGTGAAAACTGCTAGAAAGGAAGGGAGGAAAATTTGAGGTGCCTTTGACACCGTGAAAATTTGACCACAGTAGAGTGTTGTTTCAAAACCCGTGCGTCGTAACACCTGATCCGTTGCCCACAAAGAAATTGCATGTCAAGTGTTATAGCTTAGCTGTACCGAACCACACAGTCAAGACTGCTGGTGTGTATAAGCGACGGTTGTCTACGATTAGTTCAGGGCTCGATATCTTCGTTAAAAGTGTGTTTACTCGTCAAAGTTTTATGATTTTATTAGACGTTACGAGTCAGTGACCATGTGAACAACCAAATATTTTCCTAAAGTCACTTACAAAATCCACTAACATTAAGTTAGATATGTACACCACTTATTCGTATAGAATAACAGTAACACATACAGATTTCCTCATAAAATCTGGATGGTCGTATCATCAAGCGGACATTTGAAGCTGGAGGCATTCCAGTTTTCTATGAAGTGAACACTCACACAGCACCCAAATGTGATCTAAAACGTAAGTGGCAGCTCAAAATTAGGCGTGAAAGCTAGAGGGGTGACCAACAAGAAACGGCTTTAACTGAACCGAAACTAGCAACAGTTAGGGCCAAGTTACATCCGGTGGACTCGCTACTAAAAGTGCCAGGCGCAATAGTTCGAAAATTACAGCCTTAAAATGTGAATACTACTAGCATTATAAATCAAGAAAGTTGATGACACACCAGATTTATATTTAGGAAATTGACAAGATTGTACGATTCAACAAAACTTTGAACAGAAACCCATCCGGCACAATTACATAGTACCACAGTGGGCACCAACGACTTCTTGTAGGATAACCGCCAGTTTTGTCACAGTAATCTTCGGTGTTACTTCCCCCAAATTTCTCCGGTTATTTCAGTACCTGAATATTTACTAATGCATGACTACTCATCAGTAGTATAGTGTGATCGCTCACCTTCATGAATACTCACAACACAAACAATTTTATACTGCATCGGCCGTCTCGCAGTATAAACCGGGTCGCCCTATCTGCTGCATACAGCAGGGTGGATAGGCGAAAACATGCTACTGCTGACCCCTCCCCCACTGTC
>QNGE01000663.1:118382-202896 GCA_008508345.1 Paragonimus westermani
GCATCGTTCTCACTTGCAGCTCGGTTGTTTGTTTGCAAGGTGTAGGCACCTTGATGCTGAATGTTTGAATATGGACGTAGTCATTTTCAGTGGTTAGGTCCCTTCCCGTCGTCTTCTTTTTCCTTCTCTCTTCCTATATAGGGTTTGCTGTTTCTTCATGGTTGTGTGGCAGTTAAGCATTAGTGTGAACCACTGATGTGTTGCTGCCTATGATGATGATGATATTGGCTAACACTTCCTCCGTGTCCAAAAAAACGGTAGAATGTCCACATTTATCACTATGTTGCACAGAATGAATTTGCTCACATTCTCCTTTGCATCTTGTTTTGGTTCCAAACCTGCTAAGTTGAACAGCTAAAGGGCGCGTATTCAAAATATTTGCTGAAAATCTTCCCAAATAACGCAGCAACGGTTCCGTTTAATTGACAATAATTAGCAGGACGTCATTCCCAGTGTGACTTTTATCAGTGGCGCAGGCTATTGCTAACAGACTACACACCCAATGTCTGTATAGTCACATTTTCGCACAAAACTCCATCCTTTTGGCAAAGTCACTGAAAGTCGCGTGAGTAAGCAGCATGTGTGGCATAGCGTCTGCCGCAAGCAGCACGTATGACATTCATCACAGTGCTCGCACCTTTAAATTAAACTGGATCTCCTCCGTTTCGATTAAGTTTTACGACCTGTTTGGCCTGTTCTGATTTTCATGTATGGTTTGCACATATCTCCTATAACAGTAAGGCCAGCGAACAATGATTTGAAACAAATGATTGCACAAACAGCTTCTCCTAAAATGATGTGTTGATCAGTTAGGTGTCTTATACCCCTTGGTACTTGTGGCGAAATACCCCATTATCATAGTATATTTCCAGTCCGTAGGTGGATTCCATTTGTAACTCTCGGCGGTTCTGGCGTTTCGTAAAATGTGTAGAGTGACTTGCGATAACAAATAAACAATAAATCGACGAAAAGCTCTTCACACTTCTCAAAACTGTAGCAATGAAATGTGGTTCGAAAAGGATTCATTTGCAGTGAACAAATCTGGGATGAAGGTCGTCAGAGCAGCCATAAGAAAGCAATAAGTGAACCACGCTAAATGAACTGCTGAATGATGAATATGTTAAGATTAGTCAGCCTGGCATAACACGTGTAGAAAATTGATCCTCCAAAGTATCCTAGTGAAGATGCGCGAATCATGACAGTGACGAATAACTAGATCTTGTTGACTTCGTGACCTTATTGACAATGAGATTTTGTTTGTAGGGTAACTATGAAAGCGATTGGGTTAGCTGGCCATGTTGAGTAGTGAACAGAAGGCTGGTAGTCGCCTTCTGTTCGCCCCTTACCACGTAATTCTTCAGCCAAACAGCGCTTCAAAAACTATGCCCCGAGTCGCTAAGCAAGGCATGGCTTTCTGAATGATTATTGTGCGTTTGTATCTTAAGCCGAACGAGAATACGCAGAGCACGTGGACTCCACAACGGTATAACAACATCATGGTCTACGTTTCCACTGTTGAGATGGGGGAACCTCTATCGCGAGATTAGGATAAACTGTTTAACCATGCTTCATCAACTTATAATGAGAAAGTTAAATACACTTCTTAATCGAAATGGAAGGATTAAAAGCTACTGGCAAAATTGCTTCTACCGCGTTTTGGAATTTTATCACAGTCTGTCTCGGACGTCGCCATCATTATCTGCATCGACGCAACTGGAGTATACGAGTATCGGACAATAACTCATCATTCCGGTCCGTCATTCGCGCACAGAGAAGCATTGCAAGAGAGCCAACAGTAGATCATTTTGTGGATTGTAGTTGTTACATACCCATTTAACAAAGATCGTAAACACTTTCATACCCTTTTCCGTATGAGTCTATTTGCCTTTGTATTCAAAAAGAAGCTACTTCAATCAATAGGCGCATCTGTGTGAACCTTCTCGAAACGAACTTAGCCAAATAGATGAGTTGAGAAACTGCTATTGCAACACCAATTTGAAAGTTAGGTATCTGTCACTCCCATTTTAGAGTGTTCAGCAGAATATTGAACGCAAAATCGCACAGAGTAACACCTAAATGTGGGTCAATCATACCTGAATTTGCAAATTTGGGAAATGGGTACACCTCTTTGGTTCGCCCTGATCGCATGCTTCGAGTGCAAGTAAATAGGTTGGATGTGCTGCTCCACCAAGAACGGATGACAAAGAATTTGTATCACCAGCAGCGGATTTAGATGTGGACCCGGCCGCGGCGTTTGCCTCAGAAATTGTTTTACGAGGAATTTGATTTTGTAAATACAGTAACCCCGTCCGCTGGTCCATGTGGAATAGATTACCTGCATTGCCGTTGCGAATCGTATACATAACTTTGCCATTCAGTCCTTCGTCTGGGTCGATTGCATTCACCTTTTGAAAAGGGTGTAAACAGAGAGAAAATTTTCTTATAGAATTCGCCTTTTTTAAGTGTGCTTAACTCCAGCTTTGGATACGCCAGTGATTCTCATATAGCGTACATATTTTCCTCATCAGTCTGACGTGCATCTCAAACTTACTGGCATTTTTTCAGTTCAAAACAATGAACAACAGAAATACCACAAACAAATTCCCCTATGAACATTTTGTCAAAAGAGTGGACGGGTGTCTATCACATGAACTCTCTCTAGTGACCGTCAACGCACAATTTGCCATACACTTTGATTAGCCTCTTCACTATGCGCAATATTTCCTGAGAGTGCATACACGAGTTCGAGCCAGCCTGCTATGCATGCTTAAGACATAGACAAGCTATCATTTGTTCTGAACTTCATCCGTACCTTGTTGGAAATTCAGACCTTGGCTGACGGCACCTTTGCGTGTGAAAAACTTGTGATCTAAAAGTACTTAAAACAGTCAAACTGTGATAAAAACTAAGCTAATACAATCACCAACTACATACACAATAAAACATGATGGGTGTTTATGACTTAACCTATGAGTCACTGATGAAATTGCCAAATTGTGTGATAACGCGGCTTGATTTTTGTGGAACTTTTGCTTCACTAATATCTATCAAAGCATTGAAGTCCGGTGATGTTTACTGTCTAGATTCACTAGCAATTCAGTCTAAAAATTACGGGAAAGAGCTGGAATATCAGGTAACGCGACGGCAGGTGTGCTGCATGAATAATTTCTATGGTTTGACTCATTTCTTTTCAGCCGATGACGGTACGTAGGACAATCAGCAAAATCATTCACACACGTGGTATTGATATATTCGTCGAGCTTGGCATATAGGTTTGCAAACGTTTCATCACCAAGCGAGGTGACATCGGTGCGTGAGTGTTTCAGCGTATAGTTTTGAATGTGGCTGAAACACTCACGCACTGATGATGTCACCTCGCTTGGTGATGAAACGTTTACAACCTAAATGTCAAGCTCGACGAATATATAAATACCAAAACCATCAACCCGAGATACGAACACCACCACCACTGTTCCCAACCATCTGACGAAGCATTCAAAGTGGTATATTGCGTGCCAGGCAACTCATCAAAAGTCCTCCGAATTAGATCATTCACACACTCTTGCACAGTCGGCAACCGTAAACAAGGCCAGACATTCAAAGGGAGCAGAAGGTTAGCATTCTCATTTCTGACTTGAAATTGCATCAGTAATCGGGCTTCTGGCATTTGATCGCATCATCTCCCGTTAAAATTGAGCTAGACAGGACGATCTTCAGTGGGGTAACAATACACGCCTGGTTTGAATTAACATTATGTGGCATTCTTCTTGGATGGTACTCTTATTGGTATAAGAAGTAACTTCCAATCAGATTACCTCCATTTCTTTGCTGTTTGACGGTTCGATGAACTTACCAGTATGTGTACAATTAGATAATAAGTGACTGATTAAAGAGTCTTCACGCAAACCACCGAACTTGACATCACACAGGTGACTGAAAGCGGAAGAACATGCAGGTAAACAAGATAATCTTTTTCGATTTATCTGATCTTTACTTCAGCTTGACCAACAGATTCACCTATCTTTTATCTGAAGACGATAGAAGCTTTTCAATCACACTTGCCAAGAAATGTATATGAATGTATATATGAATGTCTTGCGAAATCCAGACATTATAAAAGCACAATAAAGTAACTAACTGGTTATGGGAGATGAGGTCAGTCACATGATTGTATCATACTAGTGAATTGTCCTCCCCTAAATATAGCACATGTAAGGGAGCTGACATTACAGAATGCTTGTCTGGATCACCTGGTGGTAGACCTGTTATTGAGTTTAAACGCTGAGCACGTTAGGTTTCACCAGCTTGCCAGGTAAAGTGATCATAACTAATCTCAGGAGTTAGGAGGTTGTTGACGGTTGCACTTACATCAAAATGAAGACAAAACCATTTCTGAGACATCTTGAATATTCACTTGTCCGTTAATTATTACTTTTAGTAACAACAATAACTAGATTTTTATTAAACACGCTTAAGTGAAAGTAGTGAATTAATGTGCTAAGTAACTTTTCGTTGGAAGCGTCAGTCAGACAGAGGGTGTAGTTTTTTCGACTGGTCTGATTGATTTTTGGATGTTGTTACCCGTTGCTTGTTCTAAAGTTAAATCATGGTTTTAATTAATATGTGACACATTATGTCCGTATGTAGTAGTTTCTTGCTATGTGCTCGAGGTGTAGTGTGCGTAAAAAATAACTTCTTTTGGCACGCTTTCCATTTACCTGGAATAGCGTCGATTTTGCAAAGTGAAACCGGTTGTGACACGTTGGTTCGTACATTACAGGTTAGTAAAAACAGTGACCTACACTTTATTAGTTCAACGTAATCAAACAGTGGCATTTTCGAAACGCTTGCTGACACAAACAAATTGTAGAAAAATAGACAGGAACGTAAAGAACAGAAAAAAATGTGCGATGACCCCAGTAAAACTTACAATGGTCACACTACCAAACTTACGGACAACAATGGACGAATAAATTTCACTGCTCATCCTGCGGAGAAAAATGATAGGACACACTAAAAGCCTGGCTGTAATTGTTGAGTAGACAGATCACAAAGAATACGGTGGGGTAGTGATTTCATTTATAAGTTGATGTTTGGTGACGACCTACTTGCAATAGTGTTTGTCCAGGAATTGCAGCCGGGTCTAGCAGAACCATGTGGTTTGTTGAGTTTGGTCGAATAAACACCGGGTCGTTGTCGTTTTCATCTTCAACGGTCACAGTTATGATGATCGAAACCTCGTGTATGCGTTCCTTTGAGACTGCTACATTCGTCTCGGACGATTCCGGTGTATTTAAGCTCTTTTGGGCAGTGTTTGACGGTCCATCTCGCACGGTGGCATGGAATGTGTAAGCAGCTTGTTTTTCACGATCAAGTATAATTCTGTTTGGAGAAAAGTGTCAATAGTGGTTCACTTAATCCTAACGGGGCCACAGTAAAGTGATTAGCAAATACCAATCAACCGCATTCTTTGACATACTCATCGGTTCAGCGCACTTCTTCTCAAGGTTACCATTGTGACAGAATTACGTAGATTCAGAAGCTGTTCGGTTTGTGAGACATTCGTTTTGTATCTGTGGTGACCTAGGAAAGAACTGTTTCTCAATTTAAAAACGTAAGGATTTAGCGAATTCAAGTGAATAGAGTGAAATTCAGAGGCAGCTATTGACTTGTAGGCATGACATCACTGAACACAACAACACATTGAGACAACGTTTGGACAGCCTTATCCAGTTGACAGCCTTCGATGACGAACTCGGCAATAAATGGTCTCGTTAATTTATGCATTTGTACTGTAGATTTTAGATCCTTTCTACAGTGTCAACAATGAACAATACATTAACCAGTATATTTTAATATGAGAAATTCACAACCGTGAATATTTCTGCAATTTTCTATCTCGGTTTCAACGAATAGTCCTTCGAACTTCCATGATTTTTGAAAGACAGAATACTGAGGGATGAACTGTTGTGTGGAGATCACTGTTTCCGAGCTGTCTGTAACACCGCTGGCGTAGTGCACCCTCAGACAATGTGATGTAGCTGACCTTTTCGGATAGACGGTTTCCTGTCCCACATTAACCGAAAAACTCTCATGAAATCTCAATGGTTGAACCAAGAACAGTACAACCGGATACTCTTCTTTAAGTATGAACACATTTTAGAGCTGCGTTCAACACAGACAGAACTTCGATGTGCAGGATTTTACAACTTCTTCATAGAAGATTCAATGTTGCTTGTGCAATCGCCATGGCAACATGAGTGATAGAAAATATTGCTATTTGAGGTAACTGGAACCCTTCAGTGATTCATCGAAACCTGCCAAATGCCGTCAACGCCACAGAGTAGAAATGACGATTTGTCAATGCTCCTCACTTTAACTGGGAATAGTGTGAACAGGAGCAAGTTTGTTGCCAAATCACTCTTCATAAAACATTTCTTTCAATGTGACATTAGGCCTACATCCAAATGGATGAAATTTTGCCATACAAATGGATATGTATAGAAGGTACCTATATTAGGCACTAACTCGTTACGATGCTGATTCTGTACAGTCTATTTAGATGGATGAACTATACATGAAATATTCAAGCCAGTAAGTTAAATATCTGACTGCACGCCCAAACGCTGCTGAATTTAACTATCAGTTTTGGTTAAACTGTACTCAGCAACATTATGCAGACTGTAAATTGCTGTTCGTTATTGATCTTTAAGCTCAGTGTATGCTTGCTCAGAATGAAGTCATCTAGAATGGATTAACTTTGTACCACTAAAATTGTCTCTAGCACCATTCAAATGTTCAAAATAACCACACACTAATGCAACTTACTGCATCTCATCTACCGGAAACCGGCTGGTACGGATATCGGCATAGACACGCAGCAGTAGGCGTACTAATTATCGCAGTATGTCACAAACATTGAGGCGGTAATTAAATTATCGCTCGAATTTGCTTGTTTATTCACTACTGTAATGACTTTCCATATGGTTCACCAAACCAGAACGCGCCACATTTAGTTATTAACCTAGGCTGATGCAGTCGGAGAACAACAAAAACGGGTACCATTCTACGTCTTCGTGTGAACAGCGATCGTGAACGATATTCATCTCAAATTCCTGATTCTCTCGGAATTAAACAAAGTCGTTTTATTTAACTCAACTCAGTCGTCTACTTCATGGGAACTGTTTCTTCAGACTGAAATATCCGAACTTGGTAAAAATTAGGAGTAGCATGTTTCGTTGATCGCGTACAATTGCAACCTATCGAACTGATTGAATTATAACGTGAATTTAACCAAACAGTTTGTCAGTGATTGGTTACTAAAGTAATATGACAAACAATGATAAACATATGTCAATTTGTAATGGTTTGTTTAAAGTTCGACTGACAATGAACGAAAATAGTAGTGGATGTTTTTAAACCATAAGTGTGAAAACTGCAATTTATTGAACAAACCAGCCTAAATCGATTCGTAATTTCATTTATGCGCTTGAAACAAACGCCACCATCAGAGCTTGCGCTGTCGGAATAACTTCGCACTTTGCATTATAAATTCCGTCGATTTAAACAACACGGTGGCCAAAAATACGAAACAAATTGACAGTTTGACTGCTTCAGCCATATAGACCACATTTGGTCAGAACCACTACATAAGGATAAGCATTCGACTTCAGCCATGTGCATGCAATGAACTTCGTCTGTTTACTCTAACCGATGCGTGACTAGGCTGCACTTCCGGTCGTCCAGCTACCTCCGTGCGCAGTCAATAGTAGTCAACAAAATTGATGCTGGGTGTACAGCCTACCAGGCGGTAAATTATAATCATCTTCAGGATTTTGTCTAGTTCTATAGCTCCAATATGTGAGATGGCAGTCAGCCGATTTTTTAGTTGTGTATATTAGATTGGCGATTAGTACTGTCAGCAATCTGACAGCACGTCCGAAGACAACAGTGAGTGAACCGGAAATAATTAACAAAATATCAGTGAAACGTTACACACAAATTACGGATATACTGACGATCCATGTTAAAAAGCAATATTGTTTGGTGCTTGGTTAGTGGAAATCGACACTCGTACAATCTGTCTAAGTGTTCTCGGTTTCCTAGAATAATGTTCACATGTTCAACTGACATTCACACTATCAGTCAACATGACAACTTTAGTAGTAAGCATATTTGATAGTTGATAGTCAGAGTGTTAAATAGTATGAGTAGCCTTAAATGGATGGAGTAAAAGTTTGAAAAACTGATGCACAAAATATTCGCGACCAAGCATGCTCCGCGTGCTTTAAGCCGTGCGTATTGTACGGATATGCATTGGCATGCTAACGGCAGTTTATTAACGTAGTGTTACTACAAAATGTGTGCCTGTCGTGACTGTGAAGTAGTTATCAATACACGGGGAGGCATGACACACAGAGGTCATGAGTAATATGACTGTTGTTAATCACACTGAAATGAAAAAACCTGACTACCGCCCTTGGCAGTTCATCGCTAGGATCATTTGGTGGAATCCATGACAAAGTGGGTTTTGTGAGTAAATGAGATTGGATATGCAGTTCTTGAGCTTCCGACACGGTCCCTTAGCTCACCTGGTACAACATCTACTGCGTACAGCCTTGCTGTTTCTGTTGACCGTTTGAATTTAGCTGAAGCCGAATTTCTTTGCAACTGGGTCTTTTTCAGATTGTTCCTATGACAATTCCAGAATCGATTGTGTGTTCACCCACACTCTCAATCCCTTAAGATAACCCAACACAAACAATAACTAAGTAAATCCTAGACGAGTATCCATTTGTGAAACGTGTTTGGATGATGACTGATAAATTAAAACTAAGGAATATGTATGTTGATGGCAGGTGTACTGATTACTCCGCGGTGCATCTACTCAGACTCCATTTTTTGCCAGATGAACACAATAAGTGTGTCAAAGCTGTAATAAGTATCATCGATGACAATCATGAGGGTAAGACTGAGAAACCCGTTCAACCAGATAGACCATCAGCCATGATTGTCGTGTTGAACACCGAACTAAGCAGATGTTTATGGTGAGAACAGGAAACATAATTACAACTTCGTCGAACGTCGCACTTTCAGATTGAGGATCAGTGTATTAGAAGTCGAACGCTTTGGCAATACACTGCAAAAACAAATATGGAATATTCAGTGGCTAACAAAATGAACCGCTGTATTGCTTCTAAAGAAGTGCATTAGGGATGAGAGAGAATGGTTTTAGTTAAACAAGGCCATTAGTCAATATATTCCCCTAGACAATATAAATAACAAATGGTATTTGAGAAGATTACGAACCATAAACGAACACGGAAATGAAGGAGACACTAAAGTCAAAACGGTAAATTGACTGTCCCCACCTAACATTTTTCAGAAACACATTGCAACTGAAACATTTGTCATGCAGTTTCTGATGTGGATTTTTCCCGCAGCATTGTACCTTACCCACTAAGATTCTGTAGATATATACAGAAGAGACCGCGATAATCCATCGGACGAACCTTATGTGTAGAAACCAACTCAATTCTCTCTGTGCACCAGGTAACTCGACTTTTCATTTTGCCTAGGTGGTTTCAATCGATTTTACACTTACTTGTGCTTTCATCCTACACCAACTTGCCGTTTCAAGTTGATGGTTACCACTCCAACCGAATCCGTAACAAATAAACACTGACCGGAGTGTGGGTTCTACTTGTCACTGTTGCCAGAAGACAATCGGTGTGACAAGCTACTTTACTGTGTTCACCGGCTGTGGCAGTCCCCCAGTTATGAACAGCTTATGCAGTTTTAAAAGAGGTAATCGCTGCAGACGGTCTTTGTATATGAAATCCTGCGCATTAGGATTATCTCTTCTAAACTCCTTCCGGGAATAGTGTTTCACAGCTACGTACTTGGAGTTCATTTTGAATGCTTGTAAGGTCAGGCACACCTACTATCAAAATTATGTAGATAACTGGCTTGATGACATTGGGTGACACCAAACCAACGGCCGATGCGCGTTGGAGAGATGTATGTGCCTTATGGCCATACAGGCTACGTTGGCTTGAAAAATACCTGAACATTCTCACCGTTGAGAACACGATGCAAACGTGCCTGAGGTGGACGAGGCAAATTCTCGGCGGATTTCGAACTTTTGATGGAAAACCTAATCCGCAAAATGGTGTACTCAAGATGTTAGTCCCTATCACACGTTCCTTTATTAAGCAGGAATAAGCGTTAAATTGGTCACTCGCTGGGAATGGAACAAGAACCTAACTGATTAGTAAACAGAACGTCAGTACAGTATCGATATTCTGATACTATGGCCTGTTGTCTTTGTCCATGATCTATATCGATGATGCGTAAGAAATTTGACTCGAAGGTCGATCGACTCGTAGTTGAGGTAATCAGCGCCACAATTCTTCCGGCCACATTTCTGACAAATTAATGAACATGATAATTGGTGTTTGTTGTAGACACTTGCAGACGATACTGGTTCAATGAACCCGGAATCATGCTTTACATCAATCACAATGCTATTATGAGTAGGTAATACTTACTATTAAGTAACACATGGTTTGTATATTTCTCGATATCCAGAATTCGTAAACACATTTCCACTACTTCACCTGGTGAGCCATTTCTCTCTTTGTTAAAGTAATCACAACCAACCACTCGAGGTAGTTGAAAAGTAGAGTATTACAGCTTGCTCTTAACGCTATGTTATTCCCAATCTGTTAATCAGTCCAAATCAGCCTTCACTGAATCTTAAACGCGTGTTTCATTGACACCGCGACATCTTCAGTGTGACTAAGAAACTTTCACTCTTTGAATATACTGTTCCAAACTGTCTCCTTACAACAGACACTGTATTTGGTAGCACACTATCTAATCAACATGGTAGCGCGTCAGAAATTTAGTTTCGGTAACTCGGTTAAAAAGGTCTGTTCATAATGTGTCGAGTTGTTTGAACTTCACGTTCCTACTGGAAGCTGGCCAATGTGCTGGTTGCTACGGAGCTAGTTGACGCAAATAGTTTACATAATGTTCCAGTATGCTGGTTTCAGAACTTTCCTAAGCCAGATGAAAATAAATGAATTAAATAAATAATGATTGAATAATAAACATCAGCGTAAATGTTCAGTCACTCTGCCCATTGCTGCTGAGTGGTAAGCACTCGTTGCCGACAGCGTTCATATTTGATTCGCCATTTTTTGGCGAAATTTAGGATATTCCCATTGATTGATAAATCATCAAGTATGTGTAGTGAAAATGGTAAGCTGGTTTGCAGAATTGACGTCTATGCTCAGCTTTATGGTTGAGGGTACAACACTGATTTTCTCTCGTCAGTAAACAGACCGTAAATGTCAAAATGTTCTATGTACACATGACCACTAGACCAATTTCAAGCTGTCCTAATGAACCGCCGTCGCCGTTGTTTAAGCAACGACTTAGCTTGTGGTCCGGCTCCGGTTTTGCTAGTGGCACAATCCGGGAAGGTTGGTGCTTGTTGTTTGACACTTTTTTCAACCAAATTATGATAGAAAAGGAATAGAACTGATTATTGTCAATTATTAAGACATTTCTGGAGTGAACAGAAGTAGTCCGTGACAGATTGCAGTATACCGGATTTGTGAAGCGAGAAGTGTTTGAATGTAGACAGTGTTGTCACTGAGGGCTTGGAAAGCAACGAAATTATTCGATTAATATCATTCTAAGAATAACCGACAATCGTTGTTTAAAAATTCCTGCAGTCGGATCACATTACAGAAACGACTGAGTCTTGTGGAGAAGTTACACATAACTCACAGATCTGAGTGTGCAAACATATCACATTTGATTACTAAAAGCTGCTGAACAGAACGCATGATTTGACGTACTGTATTAACCGAACTGTCGATCGTATCTCAGAACCACTGCCGAATGCACTAATTTCTTCCATTTATTCCTCTAACGAGGTTGCAGAATTGTACTTGGTCAAGAGGTGTGTCACGTGCATCAAACATTTTCTGCCGCATTTCCACTTCGTGTACTAAAATCAACAATTCTAGTAGGTCATCCCCTGTTTAACCAATGACACGCCTCTTTTAATCGATACCCATATTTTTGCCACCGTTTATCATGTTTTCTTAAAAAGTGTTATGTGTGCAAAGGTATTTTTCACTAGCTGTGAGTCCAGCTGAAATTCCGACATCAACAACTTGGTTAGTTAAACCGCCCCAGCGTTCATCTAAATCCTCCAATTCATTTGCATGACTGTGTAGGTTTGTTTGGTATCCACTTACGTTCACCTCCTGTATGAATGCTGCAAGAGACTACATTCCTCATCCACGTTCGGCTGATTTCCCAGTTGCGCAAAGCGACGCCTGTGGATGGCTAATTCTGGCCAAAGATTATGGCGAAATCTAAAACTTTATTGCTTCGAGTTAAAAAAAATCGTCGACAACCCGCCAAGTACGTTGATAAACAGTTACAAAAGGGATTCGAAAAGGTAGAAAAGTCTTACTGTATGTATCATTCAGATTCTATATTTGAATTCTTCTGGAGCGTTTTCAACAGATTTCGTGTTTTTGTGTGCAATTTGCTTCAGGTGACTGAAGGCCAAGGAAATCAATACAAGCAGATATCTGGGTGACATTTTTGGACTCGGCATAAATGAATTAGTTACTTCGGTTACGCACTGTATTACTGTTAGTTTTGTGTACGTTTGTTACTTTCAGAACAACATCTAAAAGAGGTTCGTCCAGGAAAGACAGTCAACTTCAATGTAATTACTTCAAACCGCATAGCTTGCCCATCGAGTGTTTATTTTACAAAGGTCTGCTTGTCATATTTGAGCAGGTTTGCACATGCTCTGTGACTTTGTTGAAAGCTTGGTGTGAATGTCAAAATAATTCAACGACTAGATTTATCATCCTGAATGAAACGAAATGGCCTGTATTAAGTGAGCCGGTTAAACGCATGAAGTCAACCGATTTGCAAATCACAGTCCGAATCAGAATGAACGTAAACGTGGTACAGTATCGTGCGAACCGAGCGAATGTGAAATCCATTGCCTACATCTGTCAAGCCTTCATTGATCGGTGATTTAGTTTTGCGTATTCGTCTTTGGGTCGATACACTGAAGTGCTGTCACACCAAGAGACTGGAGACACAAAGGAAATCCATCAGGGATTCCAAAGGCCGATGAGGCCTAACTGCACAAATATCACCACAGTTACATTCTAAGTGAACAGTGTACGTATACCAATGAGATATTTTTATTTGGTCGTTCGCGAATTGGCAACAGATCTCCAATTCGTACTGGATGGCCTGCCGAACCGTGCCCAATGATGTCTGGTTAGTGAAAATTCCCCACACTATTCGCTTTGAGGTTCAAGATTAAGCAGTACTTTCCCTTCAAGAACTTTCTCTCGAAAAACGGATTGGTAGTACATGCACATTCTTTGTTCGTTGCATTTTGAAATTTACAAATACTAACTCATCTGTCCACACAAATGCATTGAAAATGAAACGGTTAGGTTTGTCAATCGGGTCAGGCATTTCTTATATTGAAAGCAAATGCCATGAACTTCCAGAATATATAAAACTTTATCAGCTGCATATGCAGTCATCTTTAGACCACGAATTCAAGCGCTGATTGTCGTCAACCGTCACCCTTAGATGCCCAACTGTAAGCGTACAAGCTAAACTAAACAAGAGGTGACCTTATGTGAATTTGTTTGTGGAAACTCATAAAAGAGTATTGCACTTTCTGTTCCAGGTCGTTTTAATTCCAGATATTAGCCTCCGCCTTCTTAAACTAAGGAGACAAGAAAACGCCTTGTCAATTTGTTCGTCGTATTCCTTTCGAAAGATGAACGGCAGAGCCCTGGAACCGTTGGATTAAGTTTAGAAAGTATTAAAAATAGTCAGTAATAATCTCTCTCCCATTAACACGACAATCGCAAGAAACAAGAAGTGGGTATTCCAGGTCACGCACTGAAAGCTGTTCAACGCAATTCAACACGTCAACTTGTATTGACTTCGAGCTGAATAATCGCGCACGAATTCAATAGCTCTTAAAGGTACAGCATTGAGTGAAAAAGCGTCTTATGGTAGTCACCACACACTTAGCGATTCATTTATTACTGATATATATATATATATATACCGAAGCCTTAGTCTATCGCAGTACCTCATACAAATTACTCAGAATGGCATCGCAAGGGAATTAAACAACTTGATAAAATTCGAGAAGACACTATTGATTCTCTGTCCGTGTGTTCATAGTTTTCAGCGACCTCGTCGAACTGTGCGATGTCAGCGTCATCAGTTGACGATTCTAGGCCAAGAGTAAGCAAACGTAACCAGAACATCCGCTCGAGTCATCAGAATCAGGTTGATTACTTTGAGACGCATTATAGTAAAATCTACTGTTGTCGGTCAGCTATCTTTTACGACGTAATGAGGTGTGTTTGTGACATAAATAAAGTTTGATACACTAACTTACCAGTCCCGTGTCTTCAGGAATTTGTCACATCCACAAATGTGAGTTGACTGACTCTTCAGATTAGTCTTGCACCAACCACTGTGCTATCAGCTAAGTAAGTTAAACATATGCCCGACGCAATATCAAACGCATGTTACACTTTCGAGTCTTGTCAAATGTTGTGAAAATTCTTGTAGTGATGATCTGAACATCAGTCGAAGAGAAACTTGAGTAACATTCAGTGTGGCAAATAACTGTGTTGACTAGAGACAACATTGGTCTCTCCAACGTTTTCCCGTAGTTTGTAACGTTGACCAGACCATTCATGGTGAGGGTGATGATCACAACCAACAGTAAGATTGTGAATTACTTTAGTGTGAATTGTTCGTTGACCGTCATCAAATTGTTCAGTTTCGTAGTCACAGAACGCGTGTCCAAAAGCTAGGAGGGTTTGGAGGGGCTTGTGACCTGCACACTGCTTGATGTCCAGCGAACAATGAACAAACCCCGAGGGTATAGGGAGATTACAATAATTATTCCCTTGTCGTCCCAAGCGACCAGAATGCCGGGAAGAACCACTTTTGATTAAGTGAAGCTGGGCTCAGCCAGGAATTAGAGATAATTAATTCCATCGGTTGAATCAACTATACGTGAACCCAGCCACAGCGTGGTATTTGAAAAATCCCGCTTGATTCCAAAATGTTTGACGTTATACTCTGTCTCTTGATCGTTTGGTTTCAGAAATAAAACGGTCAACCGAGCTAAAACTTCATTCATTTTAATAAGTGAATTTTCTGGATAAAAGGACAAGAGAAAGTTATTAAAATCCCAGTGAAAGTGACTAGTTACCAGTGTTTCGTAAGCACCCGCAGTATTTCTGTATCAAGTAAAACGACTAGCAGTCTTCAGGTTTGTTCTCGACAAAACGGTTCATTTGCTTGTATCATATTTATAATAATTAGTAGCTTACAATTTGGTAAGTGGATTTTGGTTGGTTTAAGTTATGGCTTTTGACAAAATGCACAAGCCTACTTTCTTGCGAAACACAATTAATCCCTAAATTTTTAAGTGGCTAATCAAAGGTTTGTAAATAAACGTCATTTACCAGAACCGTCATTCAATATAGTTTGACCTACTGCCTGGAACCCATATAGGTGATGAGTAGATAAGTTATGCTATCGGGGTGTACCAGATGCACGTGCCGGCTGATTGACAATAACCAATAACAGAACATGCCGTGTGCTTCTAACGGGTTTGAAACAACGAACAGACTGCCATATTAAAACTTTGTATAAACCGATTTTGACAATTTGGCAGCAGTGCCAGTGGAACGTGCCAGGCAATCCCTGAGGGGATAATAATCACTATGAGATTAAGGACTCTTCGTGGAGTGAAGAGGCTTAAGTGAGTTTGTATCGATCAATTGTTACCTCAATTCTTCATGACCTTCTCTGTGGCTGTCAATCGTTTCCGAAAAAATCGAAACGCCTATTGAGAAAAGAAGTAAAAAAATTCGGTATACTGAGTTACTTGAGTCAAGTCTTTCAAGTCCGGACCCATTAGTCATTGAATCCAGTCATCTTCATGTGAAACTGTCGGACGGCTTAAATGTACGCACCTACTGAGTTTCAGCGTATCAGTTTAGCTTGTAAACAGTAGTTTGGTTTCTCCAACAGAATGAAGTTTCAAGTTCGCACAATCGTCAGTGCTACTTTCGTAGTCCTCCTGTACACTACAAGTTAGCTGTACGATGCCCTTTAAGAGTGGAATGTCCTTCGGGAAAACGAATTCTAGTTGGGACGGTACAGTTTATATTGAGAGGCTTGTCTCTGTTTAGGACAACTCAGCTAAGAACGAACGGAAGGAAACCACTGTCCAAAAAGTCTCATTCTTTCCAAGCGAGAAGGACATTTGAGTCTATGCCAGATGGTTGGTTTGGAACTGTTCTGCACTTTCCAGAGTACAGAGATAATGTTATTCACAGCTGAGCATCGTTCGCTCAAAACTGTGAAAGTACGAAGTACTTGAGGATTCCACACTTCGGTTTAGCGTTTATACCGTGAATACGCTAAATAGGTGATGACAATGAGTACTTTTCGTGGTTTTGATAACGCATCGATAGTTTGGAATGATGGTACTCAGATGAGACAATGATCAGGTCCTTGTCCCAACGAATAACTCAGTAGAAAAAAGTGAACGATGAAGCTGTAATATGCCAGAGAACAAATGCTTATTTGTTCTGTTGCGTACAAGCTATATGTGCTGCTGGTTAGATGAACAGCGAGTTGTCGGCTAAGAAAATTAAGGAAAGAGAAATTCAAGAAACGATGAGAATAACTACGAGAGAGCGGAATAGCAAAAGATTACGGAAGGCAAAACTATTAAAAATGGACTAAAGATGATCACTGACATGTGCTAAATGCCTCATTTACAGAACAAACTCCTTTGATGTTTTCTAAGGTAGCACTCAAGAATCATGTCAGCTGATCATGTTTTTTTGCAAGATGTCAGCAACCGCGGCGAATTATCGGAATTTTGTGATTTTACAATGATAAATGTCTGATGTTAATGTTTCAAGTCAGACAACTTCCCATCGTGCTTCTATGTGATCGGTTAACACGGCTACCGCAATTGTCGTATGATCACTTAACAATGTATTATGTTGTATCATTGATTTCAGGAATCATTCATATTTCGAAAAAGGCGTTTACAACCATGTTGCAGTAGAGTGTGTGATAAAATACCTACATGAGTAACTTTGAAAACACAAAATCAGTGATACTTAAGGAGACTGAATCAATTAAACCGGAAGTTGCATGGTGGCACAGCAATCCAGCAGCAAAGTGTTGCTTGCGCGGACCAGCTAGTATACGCTTCATAGGTTGTCAGTCAGCCTTATCATTGAGTAGTGAGTTGAGTTCATTTTATTTGGTTCATCTACACGGCAGTAATACTTTGGTAATTGGAAATAGCATATGGGAACACATGTATGCTTTACATTTTATACGAAACGAACGTGAGAAAGATTCATTGTGACCCGTGTTCTATTCCCAGAAAGTTGCCAACTAACACATTGTTTAAGTTAACAACACGTGGATCGCAAGCAAACTTCATTTAGATCATTCACTTGTGACGTTTACATATATGGGTAGAGGCAGGTAATTACCATTGACTGGGGGGGAGGTTGGCGCACTGTTTTAGCATCCCTTCATTTTCCGTTATCAATAATAAACATGGAAGGCACTGCATATAATGCTTCAAACCAGAACTCTACTTAGTAGAGTTCATTGCGGTTTTGTCTGTCTATATCACCAAACTTGGCGAATGATTCAGTTCATGTACATTTCGGTGAGTTGCAACAAAAATGAGTATTTCCTTTCGAAACTCATCAATTAGCCCGATTACATCATGCATTAACATCTGCTCTGTACTGGAAATAAATTTTCATTAAAAACACAGTAATTTGGCTAAATTAAAGAGCAAAGACTCTTAGTTGACCACTAGAGGATGTACTGGTGTACGGTGCGATAACTGAGAAATCATCAAATTACTATGCACCACATAGTTGAAATAAATAGACGTTAAGTCGAGTAACCGCGATGAGAGACAGGTAGAGAGAAAAGCGCAGCATACTAAACTCGTCTATATCCTTCGGTGTTTGCAGACCGTGATAAACATGACACTTTTTCTGCCAGTCTTTTTTCAGTATGAAGGTCGACGAGATCAACCGTTCAGCTCAGGCTCACCATAATTTGACTTGG
Organism: Paragonimus westermani; assembly: GCA_008508345.1. Taxonomy (NCBI): domain Eukaryota; kingdom Metazoa; phylum Platyhelminthes; class Trematoda; order Plagiorchiida; family Troglotrematidae; genus Paragonimus; species Paragonimus westermani. Next base: position 136,605 of record QNGE01000663.1, read on the forward strand.
ATATCGTAAGCCGTACATGATATCTGTTTCTGCTGATGTGGTTCCAAATACAACACTCCTGCAGTGAACTACTAGATGCATCTGGAACGCAGACTATTGTGACCTGTTTGCTAGCCCCCAGTTATTTTGACAGAACGGATTATTTTCCGTTCTAGCTTCTGAGGTGTGACTAAAGTTGGTTTTATAATGAATCGCTCGATAAGACTTGATAACTGGGCGAGCTTCATTTGCCCATTTGTAGTTCGATGTTTAGAAATTCATTCTGTTACCAGCTAAAGTCATTAAATTCAGTTAAAAATTTTGACTGAATCACCATGGATGGAACCACAATATTCACGTTTATCCTGCAGGTTAAAACTTACCATTCTCAAACGGGAAACTGTTAGACCAACCATTATGATTGGCTACACAGGATTTATAGAGAGGTTATTGAAGGCACGTAGTGCTCGAACTCACCTGATTCTGCGTTGAACGGCTCAAATAGAATGATAGATGGACAGAGCAATGACTTCAGTAGAAGCAATTGGGACAGGCAATATTTGTCTAGGATTCGGTTCAAAATATTCTATGCCAGAAATTATGCGACTTCTTGCTAGTAAGCATCAGTTGTGCCAAACATTGCCAATCAGATCTTAATCGTTCCCATCAGTTAAAACTTTAAACAAACTCTAAAAATTGTTTAACAAAATAGTGATATCTTCATGCGTGTCTTTATGAACTGCTATTTTCAACTTGTTGAGTTTAATTATAAAAAATTAGAGGTCATTCTCGTTAAAAATATCCACTTTTCAGAGTTGCACTACGGCAAGCCACTTACCGGGTACTCAGCATTCCGGATTTTGGGTCTATCCAAAATGATTTGGCATCCGTCCCATCCTTAAGACCATAGGTCAGCCGGTCGTCTCCAGTGGAATCAACCGGAAGTTTCGCATGATCTTCATGCATTTCCACGTTGAGCGACGACGCAGGCATACTATCCATATCGTAAGCTTGTATTTGACCAATGCGTGTCCCAGGAAGTAGATTTTCTCGAACTGAAAACGTATATCCACCTGTAACTGTTCGCTGCGGGGAAAATATTGGTGGATTGTCATTTGTGTCCAGTACTGTAACATCTACAGTGCAAGATCCTGTAAGAGGTGGTTTTCCGTTGTCGGATGCAAGAACGATAAAACGATATCTGGATGTTTGCTCTCTGTCAAATGGTCCTAGAGCAAACAGCTGACCAGTTACATTGTCAACAGAAAATAGTCCGTTCATCATGCTATTCTCTTCAGACTTGATGCGGTAATTTATTATGTGATTCATGCCATCATCTTCGTCAGTAGCTCTGACAAAGGCTAATCCATTTCTGGTAGACCAGGTTCGATTACGTATGCCACGTTGTCCTAGCTCCCTTTCACCATCATCTTCCAGGACAGAGAACTGATAAGTAACCTCTTGAAATTGTGGACTATGGTCATTCATGTCCACCACATTCACCCCAACATCTATCATGGAAATATGGTCCACTAAATCTCGACACTCGATTGAGAGGATTAAACGAGGCGTTTGCTCACGGTCGAGAGCCACCGCAGTGAACAGTTGGTACTCATTTCCGACAACGTCCTGTTGCGTCATGCGAAAAAAATTGGCCGTTTTGCCAATGAGGCTGCAACGGATAATCTCCCTACCCTGATTGTCCGGATCGGTAACCTCAACCACACCTATAAGCTTACCAGCCGCCTCGTTCTCGGCTACGGCAAGTTCGGTCTCCATAGCTTGTGACTGCCCGTTTACGATCAGCGTTCCACTCCATGACTGAACTGGGTGCACACGAATTGTTGGAGCTTCGTCATTCACATCCTCCACTGTCAGTCTGATGGTTGCATAGCCGGTTCTAGCGTACGCCGGATCGGAACTGTCGACTGCCTGGATGTCAAACGCCAACTGACTGGTTGGTAAACAAGGAGACTGGCTACCCTGTTGACCACGCACTTGCTGGTCAACTTCTAGTCGTTGACGTACACGCAGTTCACCGTCTGTCGTCAGTTCAAAAAAATGTTCTATCAGAGGTAGCTGTGGGCTTGATACCAATCCGTAGGTAATTTCTGCATTCCCGCCCTCGTCGGCATCAGTCGCATGTACCCGGAGCAAAGTTTGTCCCGTAGGGTAGCTTTCTGGGACGGTACCAATCTTCTGATTACTCAGTTGTGGTTGATAGACAGGTCTAGAAAATTGTGGTGTATTATCATTTATGTCGGTGATATTAACATGTATGTGTAACTGGCTTGAGAATGCTCGCGCACCGTGCAGATTAGAAGCTACTAGGATCATATCCCAGCCATCTGGCCGTGCTTCCCGATCAATATCATGCTTTGAAATTAAAAATAACCTACTTCCCTGAGAATTTGTTCCTACCGATTCTTTCAGTAGTTCAAACATATCTGTTGATCTCATCCGATTTGCTTGCAAGCTTGCGAATTCCTCCACTCGTTGATTTGATTGGGATACATCTAGGTCCTGTAAACGATACGTTATGATTGCGTTCACCCCCCTGTCGTTATCACTTGCTAGTGGAACTGGCTGCTTTGATCCGACCGGATCCCCGTCTTTGAAGTGCAGAATATAAGACTTTTGTAACCAGACAGGCGGGTTGTCGTTTATATCTTGTATGTAGACAGTAGCCTGGTAAATGTTCTGTACACCATCATTGTTCGTGGCTACCTTAAGTTGAATTGCACAGTCACTACTTCGGAATGTGTCACCCTTCGCGTTTTCTGATACAGCAATCAGCAAATTCATATGACTGTGACTGCCCTTAGAACTTGACTCAATGAAGAAATCTGATTCGCTGTAGTCTCTTACTGACTGGAACGCTGCACCTGCCTGAGAACCGCTGGGGGGACAAATGGATTCCCGATCAAGCCGACCATCGACTACTAGTTGCAGATTTGACGCACGAGCTGCATTGTTAGAGGTCGTATCACTGTCACCCCCCAGACGAAATGAAAGACTTGATGCGCCCGGATCTTTCTGATTGATGATTCGGGGAAGTTCTGTATTGGAGTTCATGAAAATTATGCCTAACTCCCTGCCAGCTGCGATGATGGTTCCCTTACGACACTCTTCGTTCACATAGAACTGTAATGCTTCAGAATGTTTTGCTGCATTTGTAGTGAAGTTCACTGCAATCCATAGGAAACACAAGGCAAATAACCAAGTATTTGGCAGGTTCATTCGTGAGAGATAAGCCTTCAAAGAAGTGTTTACTTTCTCGTCTGCAACATGTTGGAATGTCAGAAGTTTACGACGAGAGCATCCTTCAGGTCACTCACACTGTACTAAACAGTTGTCTGAAAATGAGCAGATAAACAGTAGTCATCAAAACGCAAAACTATTGGCTTTCAACAAAGATAGCTGTGCCCAAAGACGTAAGTGCACCGTCATTACAAAACAAGTCCTAATATGGAGGCACGTATGAACGAAACAAGATGTTTACAGACTAATTTGCAGCAACTGACATGAAAAGTATACCGAATTCCCGAGTCCCTCCTAAAGTGTCATAACATTGGTCAACTGCAATCTTTCAGTGGGCAGCAACAGCGATGTCAAGGCACACATGCAAACTGCTTCTATATACGGGGATCACTGTTACAAAATATTTGCTTCCGTGGCTAGGTAAAGAGTTCACTCAACGCCTTTGGTGAAGGAGACTGATGCAAAGGTTTTGCATTTGTCAAAGTTAGTCGACAGTGCATATTCCTCATACAAACTGTATGGGAACTCCAGACACGCTTTGTCGAACAACCGTTTGACTATAAAAACGGTCATGACTGGAGCCTCCTATGCATACATTCAGCCAAATTCACTTGTCAATGATGCTCAGATTGTACGACAGACTTCAATGAGTATATATTACCTTCCAGATAAGTCAAGTCAGCAGCCACGAGTTTAAGACTTTTTATGGGATCGAAACCACCGACACCATTAGGCGTGTTGAGCAACCTGCTGCTACTGATGGGCACACCTGACGAGTAGTAAACGGAGTGGGACTCGTCTGTCTTATCTGTTTCCCTTTGAAAGGGGCTGGTCGGTGAGTCTAAACGAAATGGGAAGTCTGCAAACATCTGCCTGGCGTTCAACACACACTTACGGGGGAAGCCAGCGATAGTAACAAGTCGGTTAAGCTCACAACAATGGAGGAGGTCATATTCGGCACAGTCGTCTGCTTAGTGAATTACTCTGAGCAGCGCTAGGATTAAGACTGTCCGTTCATGGTCATGAGCAATGAGGATTTGCCAATGTTATCTTCATTACCGCCAACTATGAAACTATCGAGGAAAACTGCTGCAAACTTTTTTTTGGTGGTGTACACTACCAGCAGTCAGAAAAACAGACGCATGCATCAGTATGATGACAATTAACTCATGAAACCTCTATCTTCGAACCAAACCACTGAGTAGCTTTACAACCGCAAGCATCTTCATGTGCAGCCGTAACTAGTGAGCTCCATGAAGAGGTTGCAAAAACAGAACACTTGGTTACGGTATAGATTCGAGTAGTGGTCGTTGTAGAATACGGTGGTTCGATGAATTCTTCCAGCTAAAGCTGCCTGGAATTGACCGCTTTGAGATTTTTACCGCATGGAAACTTTGTCGTGATTTCGGACGTTGATCGAAGAGAGTTAAGTAACACGGTTGTCTTCCGATGTTAACGGGGTACTCACTGTAGAAGCTAACAAGGGGATACTAATGAGGGGAACGAACTGAAGAGTATCTATCACTCGATGTTAGTGCATCTCAATCAGAGAGCAACCGAGTGTGTGCCTTCTTCGGAAATTTATTACCCAGTTTTCTAGAATTTTGATTTCTGGCAACGCCACCGTTTCCGTCACCTAGTAACCAGATAGTGTGAGTGGTCTATGAATATCACTTGAATTCACGCGGTACATTAGCAAACTGATCTTGGTTTGTTAATCCTGATTGCTTTGCTTAAAAACAGTGCGCTGCGTTGCGAATGTCACATAAATATGCAGTGGTTCTTTGGATAGGAATAGTGTAAGAAAAGACAAGGCGATAAAATAAAACTCATTTGGAAATGCAGAAATCAGTTTCAGAATGAAGTTTACCAATGGAAGTTATGGTTTTTACATTGTTGGATGAGATTTTCATAATGCGTTTTGATAAGCTATGTACATGCTATTTGATAACGTGTAACCACAACCACCCCTAGCGTTTGCTCTGAAGATTGATGTGCACATAAACTGGCAGTGTCATAAATATGACTGACCTCGATCATTAGACGGATGAAATTACTGACCTGCGTTAAGGTAATTCATAAAAGTTGTAATTAGGATAAAAACAAACCAAAATATTTCAGTTTTGACTTATTGAGACCAACGGAAAATCAATTGGTGGTCTACACATGGTTGTCACACCGTAAGTGAGGTATACACATGCTGTCGTTAAATCTGTTCTACACTTGTTCACCACAAATGTAACGTAGCAGCTATGTGAAAAACGAAACCGTTTAAAGTAGTTTACTTAATAACGTAACATTGTGGAAATCGAAGAAGTATGCTTTTCTACAGTCTACCGTTATGTGTGTAGTCTTACCCTAACGTTTGCTTCCAAATCAATAGGTGACAAGGTGTTGGCGAATAAACAGAAGTTTTGTAAACATCAATGAAAAAAGATGTTTTTGTCAAAGCGTACTTTTTTGCGCTATTGGGTTTTGACATTCATCGGTTCCAAACAGCTTCCCAAACCCTTAGTCGCCACTATCGTGAACAACACTTTTCCTAACAAACAGATCATTACATTCGGCTTGAGCTTCCTGGTTTACCAACAAAATGGGACCTTTCTATTATCGTTTCAGAAGTTTTAGATGTTGTACGGTATTTTTATGCAACTGAAACAACCATTTGATTCATTTTTTTCTGTTTTGATGGTCTAAACCTTCAATAATCAATAACTGATATTCGCCCTCCGGCTAGAAAATCAACGAGAGAAACAGTTCGACTCAAAGAGCATTCTTTGATTTTAAACACACAGAACTACCCTGCCTCACTTTGCTCAGCGAAGCAAATCTATCTTCGGTTGACTGAGTTCTGTGGTCACCAGGCATTCCCATGGCCGTGTGGTTTGTCAGGCAGAACGAATGAACTTCTCTCTGGCAGTCTCAGTTGACTCTAAGGAAACTTCCTTTCATGAGAGTGTTGATGTTGGGATGCTATGCTGCTTTTAGCTAGGAACGTGCTTTGAGTATGTGATAGATTGACTGCATCAAGCTTCATTGTTTTCACTTGGGAGGCTGTCGCATATCTTCAACGAATCCGGCACATGTCTGGTTGTGGCAGTCGTTTTTAACATCGATCAGTGTCGTCAACAACCGTAATCGTTCATCACTCGTCACCGACTGTACCATTGGCAATAACACTGAATGGTTACAGTCAGACAAATAAGTTAGGATATTTGGTTATTCAGTGTATTTAATGTGGCGCTCAGTATGCTCTCTCCAGGTACAAGTAGACAACATTATCACAACTCACAAGCATTGTTGTTCAACGGTTTGAAGTTTGCGCTTCCTCATATTTAGTGTTAGATCAATAAATATTTGGTTAACGCGTTCGCCATGTCGGTTTAAATATGACCGTATCTAACCCCGTTGTGGTACACTTTCAACAGATAGGTGTTAGCATAGATACTCATCCCAGCGCAAAGCACGCATCAGTTTATATGTAGTTACTGTACGGTCTGTTAACTGGAACAAAGCTTTGTCAAACGCAATAGCCTGTGCAATGTCTTCTGTATCATCTTCCACATACCCTTCTGTAATTTGAACGAATAATCGTCTGAAGAAACGAGAAGTAGATGGAGGCGTGCATTCACCTACCAACAATAGGCCCGATTGCTTTCTTTGTATACTTTTCAAACCAATAGTTACCTTCATTTCGTCGAATGGGATAACCTAATGCACCATTTGGTCAAGTACGACAGAAAGTCGGGAAAGTGACAGTGTCATATAAGCTGAAAAACCTTTGTAGGTTTTGTATGTACTCTGTAAAATAGATGGTGAGTAATGAGAAATGGGGGTTAGTGCAACGCTCTTGTCAAAGGGGACCTCAGAACTCGACAAGTATGAAAGTATATAAAGACTGCTTATTGAAGGAAAATGACATGAAAAACGGGTAAAAGGGTAGAAACCTAGTTGGTTCTTGCTAAACTTGATACTGTTGAACTGAAAAACCATAATATTCCTAATATTGAGAAGATTGGGTAAAAGTGGTTCAAGGTTACAACAAGAATCTTTACGCCATAGTTGAGTTGGCCAGCGCACACAGGTTGCCATGCCCATGTTAGTCTAGGTCACCAGCTCAACAAAACAGTGACATCGGTTTTTCCGATTGACTTGCAACTAATAATTGTTATCTGTCGTGTTGCGACTGATCCGGCACATTATCAGAGTTTGTCTTGACAATGTAATCAGCCACCGGCTTTAATGTTAGAGTCGATCTAGACATCAACCGGACTTTCAGGTAGGAAGTTCACGGGAATCATCCTAATAGTTGATTTATTTTGCATGCAAACAAACGCGGGCTATACGGATAGTGGACCGATTTTGACCACAACTGCCTGCTATCTATTAGCCATACTATCGTCTTCTTTTACTGGTTCTTTTAATCGCCCTCTTAAAAACTCCTATCTACATGACGGAGCTTTCTCTGGTACCAGGCAGCTCATAATCGGGTAAAATAACCAATTCTCGTTGCTGCCCAATCTGTGACCATTGAATGTATCCTATTTAGTTACATGCTACAATGAAAAACTAAATGTAACGTCATTCCGTCGCAGTACTTTCAAATTTGTACTTTGAACCTGGTCATGAAAACACTCAAGGGCGACGTTCTCCGATAGATTCCCCTAGGTTGATTTCGGCGATCAATTGTGTGTGGATTGCAATACAGATTACTTATGTGTTTCCTCTGACTCAACTCGATTGGTTAACCTCACATTTCACACGGTTGATAGGGTTTTCTACACAGTAAGATTGCGTCACTTTCTAATATATCCATGCTAGTTTGAGTTAGAAGGCCAGCGAACGAACTGTGGCAGTTGCCTCTAGATTGAAGCACAGAAAAATGCTTGCTCATCAGTCTGTTTTCTTTCAGTCTGCCATCGTCTGTTGTACTTTTATAACGAAACCCCTCTTTGTGTCAGAGTATGAGTGAAGAAGCAACCTTATAACTTAATAGTTTCATCGTTAGAAAATTCAGCGTTATGACGAATAGTTGGAATGTAAAATTAGCCGTTTTCAACTGACGGACGTAATTTAACCAAAGCAGATGACAGTTACAGACGATCGCTCCGAAGACTTCTTTGTGGACGAAGACATCCGAACTTTCATTCAAGAAGTGGGCTAGTCGAGACGCCTACCTGAACGCAAGTATGGATGTTTTTCATTATGAAACAACCTAAATGCCCGAACTTCCATTACCGATTCAAACCGTACTCAGTTGGTTAAATGAAGATAGTAACTTCAACCTAACTGAGAAACCTGTTAGATAGAACGAAGTGACTCGGTTCATTCTCTTCTCAGAATGACCGAACAAGCTAAACACTACTCAAACAGAGTTGTGGTTAAGTAGCTCCATCTGATTATTCACTCTTGTCTATTGTGAGATTACCGTCAGTGCGGTTTGTACGCTAGTCTCACAAGCACGAGTGTCAGAATGCAAAACTTCGATGAGAGCAGGGATATGCACTACTGATGAGCTATCCTGAAAGCGAAACTTGACTCTAGTGCTTCTTTTAAAAGGGAGCTGGTCGAAGCTCATTTATGAAAGATCCAACGTAGAGCTATATTATGTGGTAGTTTCAAACACAGCTAATCGTTTTTCGTCTATGGTTTGATATGGACATGTTCTATTCATAGTCCCACCCCCACTTTGTGTTTTAATGTGAAGTGTGCCCCAAATGTGCATGGTTACGACGTTTATTTCCAACGATAATTTAACAGCTTTTATGGTAGCATGAAATAGTGAATTAAACGACTGTTGTCTCAACCTGGACGCGCGCAGAAGATGGCCACCTCCTGGAGCACCAGCCAATCAATGATTCTCACCAGTAAGACATAAACCCTATCTCACTTATGACGCTTAGAACGCCTGGCCTGGCAAAATGTTTGAGGAAATCTCGAGAAGAAAAATGGATGTTTTACGATATCGACCACAGCTGTCCCCTCTTAGTGATGAGTGAATCGGTGGATGACGCACAGACATTCCATCTGAAACCATGTATGATTGGCCGTCAAACCGTCTAAGTCGCATCACGTTCTCACATAGCTAAGACTGAACATATTTTGAGACTACAAAATGTAAGCTGATCCGCTTATTATGAGAAATTTTGCTGTAAACCACATTCTTTGAAAATGGCTGGTGTTGTAAGTTTTCCAAGCTTTAGTAGACCTATCTATACAGAGAGTCTTACCGATTCATTCACAGATTTTTCTCATCCGCCCACTGGCAAGTAGTTGCGATGAAGCTGGGAAAGTAAAATGGGCACCTTCTAACTTGTTACTAATTCGCCAGTTTCTGAAAAACGAGGTGTCGAATGGAAATTGTTGGCAATCAGGTTATCCGTTGTGTACACCATGCATCCGGGAATGGTTGTGGGGTATAAAGCGGATAATCAAAAGTACTGACTGTTCCGGTCAGATACAACGTATACATACATTTATCGTTTCGTATAGACGATGCCTTTTATTTGCAAAATACGCGGTGCATGCTGGTGGTGTTTTCAGTTATAACCAGTTGTTATACCCATCTGAAGAGCTCTGTGACCAGGTGAGCACCATTTGTGTCTAGGTTATCCAACTTGCTTAATCGGAACTCACCTGCTCAAAAAATGACCGCCCTCTTTGTGATGTACTGTTTTTCGTTGTTTGGTGACAGATGCATCTTGGCTTACAAGAAAAGCCAGACAAACTTGCAGTCGTCGTTGACAGCTTTGGAGACAGTAAAATATGTCCTATCACCAGCCACGTATCATAAGTCATTTACTTGCTAGAATATTGCGTAATCAACAAGATTTCTGCGGATTCCCCACCTTACCAACCCTCAAATGTTTTCGTCAAATGATCATTATCAACTACAAAGTTTGAACTCATGGGTGAACGATGGAAACCTATTTGGCAAACCATTCGATTTCATTGATCATTTCAACGCAGTATACTTTATAAATAGGATTCCGGATTTTTAAGACCAGTAAACTTCCCTGTATTGTGACTAGTAAGCTGATCAGTGAAACAGATTTGCTTCAAGGTGATTAGTAAGCCATTAAATTTCACGCGAACTGGGAAGAACAGAGCACCGCATTGTGCACGCCTTGAGTAGGCAGTTGATACAAGCGGCTCGGGCCCGTCTTTTACAGAATTACGGACATGTTTGAATCTGATCGTTTCTAGTTAATTGTTTGTGGTGACCAAAATAATGGTACAATCATAGAGCTTTTCGGGTTAGTTTGAGGGGACTGACAGAAATTTTATGACTGTTTGGATAAAACGATCGCACCACAGTGTAGGAATATCGGTTGCCGCATTGGCTGCACCTTGAAAAATACGTTTCTGTGCACACCGGAAAGGAGCTCATAACATAAGATGGCCATGGTCTCCATACAATGGAGGTCGGTTTGCCGGTTAAGTCAACCACTCAGGTACAAGAGATCATGTCCGTTACATCTATGTCCTCTATGAAATGGTTTCCGCCTTACGAATAAGATAGTTTCTTATTGTTGAAATTAATGGTGGTATTGGTAGCCTTTATTAATAGCTTGGGTGTTCAGTTGTTCTCCGGGTTTGGTATTTCTGTTTCAACTGTGTAATCACAAAGCAGGGTGGTATAATCAGTGCAGAGCTGTTCCAGCTCTTATCCCACGTGCCCACTCTCCAACATGTCACCTATTTCGTGATTAAGCGTTCACATTCCAATTGCCGGTCTCAGTGAGTAAACGAATATCTAAGTAAAGCACCGTCTCGTCCATTAACCCTTCTGAGGATATGGTCAGGTTTTGAACGCATGCACACCTGCCTTACAGTATACTTTCCGATAAGGTTTACGAACTCTCTGATTTGTCTTCTCTCTAGTCAAAGCCAGAGCCTCACAAGCTCGTACGAAAGACCATGATAATATGGAAGTTCTTCAGGATCAAATCACTAAATAAGCATGGAACGCAAAGAGACCTATATAGGCAAAATAGCAGAACTGATGTAGTTATCAGTGAATTACAGATGCTTATCTATGGGCAAATTCTTACTTACAAAATGCTGTGCATTTTGTGTCCACCGCTAGCATATCTCTTCTCAATAAACAGAGATGAACCGTAGGACGGTCACTCACTAAAACTGGGTCATGAAGTACGCAGCCCACTTTGCATAAGAAACTGGTTCGTACATGTGGCCTATTCACATTGGAACACACTTCCTAACTCCATGGTTATGAGTGAGTCGGTTGAATTTTTTACATTCTACTCGATCGGTATATTCATGAGAGTAAACCTGTGCAGCATACTTCCTAAATGCTATTCAAGCCCAGACTCACAATTAGTTAAATGTGCATGATGTTTCAATGTTTGCTGTTAATATGATTACATGATGGTGACCCCATTTAAGTTACTTTTTATTCTCCAGTTAACCATCACTCACATTTGATTGCAGCTGGCGCATTCAGATAGACTATCCAGCCAGCCTCTTTCGAAAAGAGGCACTAGACTCGAGTTTCACTCTCATTAGAGCTCGTCAGTGATGCATACCCTTGCCACGGCTAAGATTTGAACTCCGACCACGCTTTTCATGAGACAACCTTGTTGACAGCTGCGCCACTGATCTCACATTAGGCGCGACCGAATTATCAAACCTGAACGCTCAACCATTCTCGATTCTGAGCAGTGATCATCTCCGTTCACTTTCCCGTACGTCTGCAAATGTCTTTTAGAAGCTCTCGCAGACTAACAAGAAGAAAGAAACGTACGCGAATATCTTCTTCCTTTTCTAACCACTCATGAACTTGGGGACTCATGCGTGGTTGATTTTTGCGCAGAAGTGAAGTCTTGATTAAATCGTACCACTTAATGATGAGGATGATCACAATCCTTTGCAGCACCTGTCTTTCAGAATGAAGAGAACTAAAGTGGTGAATGAGCAGTCTTTTTACATGATCGTTTTCTCATAAACAGTCTGGGCCTCCTACTGGCGTACATTGAACGCTCGATTGCAGCCTTCCCACAGAGATAGACAGTTCCAGTCAGCTGCTTTTACCCATTCTGTACCAACTCATCCGTCATGCACGTTGTCAACTCAACGGAATTGACACTGCAGTCTCCATGCTTGTGAGGCAAGCGTGTTGACTCTCGATCCACTGATCTTGCGCCGAGCTTTACCAAATTGTCCCATCTATCAGTTCAGGCAAAATAGTCAGCGAGTCATAAGCAGACCGTTTCTCATTTCCAGGAGTGCAAAATCAAAGGCCTTGTTTACTGAGATCAACACCCGCACAGTCGGACAGCTTGAGTGAAGTTCAACTTTTGAATTCAACTGAACATGCTAATTAATCATTCTACTGAATGATGCGTGATTTGGATCATGCATTGTACTTAAACGTTGCCGTATATCTTTACTGTGATATTGAAAGGCCCTAGAGGCGCACAGGAAAATATGACCGAAGGTTTACAACAGACAGCTTTTAACGCCAGTACGTTTTTGGTTAAAACGACCTAGTTAAAATTCTAGGTAAGTCCAACGTTTGCTAGAATTAAGGTGACTGCATGAGATTGGTAGAGCATTGAATAAATTTAAGATGGGCATAACGGGTCTGACACCTAAACGGTTCTGCCTTTTTCGAATGTAGTAACCGTCCGCCTTGAACTCAGGTTTCTCACTCTTGACGTGTGTGTGAAAAAATCACGGCGTCAATTTTAACGGTACAAACTGAGAAGAACAGAGGTCAGGTTAGTAATAATGTCCATATTTGAATTTTGCTTGTCTAAGTTAGCTAACTATTGAATAACGTTTGAAGTTAGTAAGTTGAGCATGAAGCCGGTTTTGCAGAGGCCAGTTTCGCTAAAAGCTACACCCCACCTCCCCTAAGCAAATTGAGCTGATGGTTAGTTTATCTGTGCCGCGGTATCGAACTCCGACTAACATAGTGTGTGCGTTCGTGTGCAGGTATATGTATAGGGTTAGTACAGTGTGCATTTTATTTCACCTGCTCAATCCCGACTAATTTGATTTTGCAGTAGGGAGAATGCCAGCAGCAGCATGCACTTATAAAATTAGAGTCAGATGTTACCAATCACTTCGCGCAGTCGTCTGTTCACCTCTTCCCTCTTGTGGAGACGCGTTGCCCCGTGATGCGGTTAATGTTATTCATGCTTAAGTTTCTACAGAGTTTACCGGGAAAAATATACTTATATTATCTCATACGTTTTGTTCAAAACCTCTGAGTAAAAACGCCATGCAGTGCCTCATATTTTTACTGAAGAAGTGTTGCATTGATGACGTAAAAAGGAGGGGGAGCTACTTGGGCATCAAACCATTATTGAGACCATACTCTTGCAATAAGTGTCACAAGAGAATTTACCTTTTGTTTGTATCTTTCTGGGTCTGAGAAAAGTAAATTACCGAACCATGAAGACCATCAGGTTGTTCAATCAGAATAGATAATACTTTAGTACCAAAAACTGACAGCCCATTTTTGAAAAACCAGACTCAGAAGCGAAGGGAAAAGATAAAGTTACATTGCACTTAAAATTTTTACTCTCGTTGGGTGGGAAATTAATGTCTTAGCCTGATCTTTTTCTCGATGATTCATCACAAACAGCTGTTTCTCATTGTGCAAACGAGCATCTACTCCGTCAGTTCCGTTGGTATTCTGAGAGAAAAGCTCGGGTACTAACATACGTTTGGCACTTATTCAAACAGAACACTGAAAAAAAATTCGTAGGCTCTACTGTACAGACTTGCAGTGCATCGGAATAGAAATGGAATCCATATAAGTTACTCCCTGAAGTTTGGTGCATCTGAGGTTTGCTTTAGCTTCCCCATTGAATAGTTAAAAGTTGCGCGTATATTAATCTCATATAAACTACCTAAGAATAAGTGGTGCCAAATATCATAGTATATCATTCAATGAATGATTGAGATCGAGGGATTATCATATCAACTGTATAAGTGGAAAGTGTTCGAATGTGTATAGTTATCACACAAGACCCGTTAGATCTCGCCATGATTGACGCATAGTTGATAGCGAATTCAGAAATATTTTTGATTGCTAAACGTGGAGCAATCGTTAAGGCTGTTATTCAACCAGCAATCATGACCGTCGTATGGAGGAGAATCGGATTTGTTTGATCAAGTATTTGACGTACGTCCAGTATATTGTGTGACATGAGGGAAACTGTTTTGGACCTTTCCTGGATAATGTGTGATGTAATTTGGAACCAGGAAGCATACGACAGAGAGCGCAACGTAACACAAAGCAATTTGCTTCCAAATTAAAGCCGTCAAAACGACACCGTATTGAGATAACCGAAACCTGCATTACGCGGACAATCACTGCGCTGTCCTTTGGGTTGGGGAACAATACAAACCGCCCTCATCCGATCTTATGATTGTCAACAGGACTGACGCTAGTTTAGTCTTTATGCGAGTGATTTGCAGCGCACATTTACAGAAGTTTCTCACTATCTTAAAGATATGATGACACTGTATGTAATGAACTGGATAACTCAGGAGTCGAAAGGTAACTTATGAGAAATTGCGAGTATATAAAAAAAGTATTTTGAGCAGTATCATCGATAAAATCGACGATTAATTACTGATCATCATGGCTGACAAAAGCTAACTGAGACAGCTGAAAGGCTTGTTTGAATGTAATTACTTCAATCAAACATGACCATCTTCAAGTTAAACTAATCTAACTCAATGAATTCCTACTAACAGGTTAGAGTGTCCGTTCTATGTCGAAGGTTGCTGTTTTTAATGGCACGCCCACCAAGAGCTGATCATTTTTACTTGTCATACATTTGTAACTGTTCTCTTTGTTGTTTCCCAGTTGTGGTGTACAGGCTGCCTTCTTGAATCCCCTATATTAACCATTTACCGCATACTGATTGTATCTTGTCTTTGATTGTTCAACATTGAGACAGGTGCATGGAATCTGAGAAAACAGTGGTGTACTGTTAACAGGACTGATAGTGGTCAAAACTTTCACAACTTTCCGGAAGATGTCTTCGAATAATTCAACGGTATTTATGCTTTCTGCCTTACATTAATTCGTTGGATTCGAGAAACTTCTGGAACATTAATCTTCGACAGAATTTTGGTGAATTTACTGTGCGGTATCGTCAAGAGCATCCCATCAACTACACAGCGTGCAGTACAGTCTTTGACCTATCCTTGATGTATACAGGGAAATAGGAGCAAGCCGCGCTAGTTTCGCCCTTTGGTTCTAAACCCAGCTTTCAGACTGAATGGTGAACACAACTCATCAGCGGTCATCGATATTCAGTGAGATAAACGTGGTGACAAAGATATGACAGTCTGCATTAAACAGACTGCCAACATTTATTAAGCACTAGTGCCGTTACTAGTTGAGTCGATGGCATTCGATCACGACTTACTCTCATTTGTGTAGGAGCTTGATTCACCATAGTAAAACAAGGGAGAAAAGGTAGAGAGATGAATTGTAATCTTATCCTTGGAAACTTCGAAAAATTGGACAGGCCATAATTAATTCCAAAAATAGTTCAAACCATCAAGAGTAATCGAGATCACACGTACTGTGATATTTTCCTGAGTGGATAAATTTTCAATACACATCAATAAGTACAGTTGACAAGACTGGAATTTCGAATGTCCAGGTACTTTTCGTAATTCCA
Source organism: Paragonimus westermani (assembly GCA_008508345.1). Classification (NCBI taxonomy): domain Eukaryota; kingdom Metazoa; phylum Platyhelminthes; class Trematoda; order Plagiorchiida; family Troglotrematidae; genus Paragonimus; species Paragonimus westermani. The sequence continues at coordinate 152,519 of QNGE01000663.1, forward strand.
AACTTAATGGATGATTATACAACTGCGGGATCTTGAATGACGGATGTTTTGACAGCAGAGATTTTCCAAATGTAGCAGTTACAGCTATCTGGATTATAAGGCGGGTGCATATGGATGCACATAGTGAATTCGAGACAGCAAAAATACCATTCTGGCAGTATGTTACGCCCATTTAGGTGTCAAGATATGAGCAGCAGATATCCCAGCTTTGTCAGATTTGATTAGTTTCGTTAAGGCTTTGTTAGAGTCATGTTGCAGTGAAGTACCGCAATAATCCTTTTGGGTGTTGTCTCTTTCCAAAGTGTTAGGGAATGTCTTGTCAGCCGAATGCTCGGTGGTTTTACTGAATTCAGCGGACTCGGTCATCATAAGATTCACTGTGAACCTGCACTAGAACAGATATGCTGAACACAATCAGAACAGAAGGACTGCATAAATGACAAACGTTTCCGTAACATGAACATATTTGTGCATCAGGTCGTGAGTATCTTTAGAGGTAGACCGGAGGGTCAGGAAATGACTGGAAGAAGTATTTAAAGATTCACTAGGAGTGTTTGTTGTTCATTACTCTGTCAGTCATATAATTCCAACAACTAGACTTTTATCATTCTAACTGGCCTGATATACACCTGGAAGTACCACTGAGGTAAATAGGATGTTCGAACCGTACGTGGCAAGTACATATTTTGCCTGGATTATTTCTGTGGTGGCCTGATCCGAAGTCAGCCAATGCCTAATGACACTCAGTAAATAACGGCCGATTTCAAAATCAGGCAAAGACAAATCAATCCCTTTTAAAAGCAAACTTAAATGAATTTGGGAAGCTTTAGGGTGTGTTACTGACTTGCGAACAAGTTATTACCTAGCTAGTACACGGAAGCAACAGTGTTACAGAAATGCACACTCGATGACCTATAGGGTTGGGTTGAGTGAATAGTCGGAAAACGTTTAATTTGTGTTACCTCTCACACATATGTAACCGGGCTAGATTTCAAGGTACTCGACCTAATGAGTGGTGAGTGAGTATTGATCAGCACGTTCCACTAAGTGTAGGTCCGAAGCGCAAATTGTGCTATCGTATGGTAGCCTTCCCGGAACCATCTAAAGATTTTGATTGGATATGGCAGCTTCCTATTCTGCATAATGGCTTATTCAATTATTATGCATTTCACGTTGATTACATCATACATAGAACTTGAAAAGTGGTTACTATGTTAGAAGTTTAGGGTTACTTTCAGGACAAAATGAACAAAATACAGCTTTCGAATTCCTTTTCAGATTACATTTACGCTACTCTGAGTATGATGGGTGAGTTCTTCTGGTTCCATCATCCGTTTATGAATTGCCTCTAGAAACCATTTCATTCCCGTGTGTAAACTGTGGTCTGGTTGGTTAGATAATAAAACTTGTTTCCAGAAAAATATTTCACTGTAATTTCACAGTTACCAGTAAATGATTAATTAACCAACAGTTTATCGAATTTTAATGCCAAGAGTTCTTTCTCAGTTTGTAACTTACTGTGCATATTGGTAACTCAACAACAGATCATTTGAGTACATACACTCGCGGCACATGGTGAGTTGTTGCACGTATTTCTGGTCATGATTTAACCTCGTTTACCTTGAGTAAAGGTAGTGATGGCTACAAGTTCAGGTGTAATGTCGTCGCCAACTAGTGGATGGAATCAAACTCGCAGTTCTCCAGTACCTCTCCTGACAAGCAACCGGATCAATTCACGGTAGGAGAAAAGTATGTGCAGCTGATAAACACAAAATTCCCGTTTATTCCCCTAGTTGGATGTGACTGACAGTTTTAAGACGTACGCAACACTGGTATAAAAATCACCAGTTACTCATCAGTAAGGAAAATGCAGCAAAATGTATTTTAAAATCGCCAATTAATCTACCGTCATTGTTTCTTCAAGATCAGCCTTACTAAAAATAAGGGTCACTGAACGGTCCATTGATCCAAAGTAATTTGTGGCCTGGCTTCAATTTAGAAGGGACTTCTATGAGGAGATGGTGTATATATCAATGACTGTACTTCATCAGACCTACCATAATACTAACTAAAGACAGCTGAACTTTCATAATTCCCCCAAGAGAACATGTTTTGATGTATGATCAAGATGAGTCGGTCAAGTTTTCTTCACTCCAACTGTGGTTACATAGTAAATCATTCACAGTTTTCCCATCTAAATCCACTTCACATGTCGTGTTTCCAAAGAACGCAGTACAGTAATAGCAATTTATCATCTCAGCACAGACCTGAGGACAAATAACTTCAAATTTCGTCGTACATCTTGTTGACTGCACTAATTACTACACATACAATGAGTTCGCTTGCAGCTTCTAATGTAAACACAACGTTACAATGCTATCATCTTGTTTAATGAGCTTTTGCGGATATTTTTAAGTATACTGTATTTCAATTGGGTCCAGTGAACTTGTAAATTCCGAAAAAAAACTGTTTTATAAAACTTTGTGATTTGGCTTGAAGCCTTGCGTGCTACGCAGTTTCGGTTCACTCATTTAGACCAAAACGTTCTTATTAATGTAAACATTTAAAACGTTCCTGGCCATTTATAATTAATGGTTTGGTCACTCGATGGTAAATTATGTCCTATCACAAAACTGTGGAAAAGTATCCAGAATGCATGTGACGCAAGTCGTACAAATCGAAGGGCCCGACTAAATTATTATTGAAACACAAGGGTAAACTACCTCAGTGTCTAACTGCATACCTGCGGTTGGTACGTTACGCACAACGCAGCGATGTTATAATATATCGTTCGAAAGCCATCGTAAAACAAGCAATCAACAACTGACCTGTTGACAGTTCGAAAGTTCAACATTCCAGCTAATAAACACGTGTTCGCTATTCGGACCGGTGGTAATAATTTGGCTGTCCAACATACTCGTCCGGTCCTACTAGAGGTGTCAGTTTTGCGCGCGATTGGCTGACTCAGTTTTGCCATTGGTCGAGCTGCATGTCACTGATGCACCAATCAGATGACTGATTCGAATAGTGGTGGTATTTGCGAGACGACACTTTGAGAGCGCGTCGTTGAGTATCAAGGTCAGGAAGGCAAGGTCAGGTAAGGAGTATCATTAAGATGTAGTTCAGGGTGGACACTAATCGGTATCATGAAATAATACTTCAGAGAGCGCATCAAAGTATGACGTCATATTTTCATATTCAGTGAACGGAATTCCTACCGCAGTCATAAAACAAACTGTGAGCAGGACGAAGCACACTGAAGCAAAAGAGTTTCCATAATCACAAAAAACTACATACCTGACACAATCATCTTTTAGTTTAGTTTCTCAACCTGATTTAGACAGCCGTGGATTACTTTTGGTTCAAAGTTCACTTGTCAGAGAGTTCTTTATCTTCGGAAGTACAAATTTTGACATTGTGGCACAAATGATTATCCTGTACTCAGTAGTTCGAGTCTCTTTTTCGTCCTGTGAGAAACTTGCCGCCTCTAAGGGGACATTTTGGGCTGAATAATGCTAACCGGTCCAAGTGTGGACAGGGTTTGTCGAGGTATCCTGAACTCGAAATTGCTACCGCATGGTTAGTAACTGATGTCTATGACGGTAAGTCGGTTTCTGGACAAATGTACTCTAAAGTTACGACTGAAAACCGACTGATCTGTAGTCAGTTTTCTTTGTGTTAGAACGGTGAAACAGTAGGAGTTTGTGACTAGCAGGAACTTCAACTTGTAAATGCGTCTGTATGACTTGAGTGACTGTCAACCACGTTCATGTTCACATATTATGCCTGAGGATCTTTATACACACTGAATTTATTATCAAGTTCTCCCATTAGTTGCTGATTGAGTAATTAACATTCAGACTGTAACTGACAATGGTCATCCGTACAGAGCATACAGTTCGTATTTTGAAATGTTTTGAAACTAAAATACTATGAAAAGGAATGTAGCAAGTCAACTGCCCCTCATTGAAACAATGATAACTAGACAGCATGGTTGAATCTGAACAAATCAGAGAATAGAAAAAATATCGCAGATTAAAAATAACATATAGGAATAACTCCCACCTATTCTGACAAACCCCATGGTCGGGAAGATCACAGTGATTGTTGTGGCGAAGTGGTTAAATGAAGACATATTGTTAGGCAACTCACTAACTGTAGTTCACGTTATGAAAACCCTGTACTTTTGGAACCGAATACATCAAAAACGCGCTTCGAATATGCGGTGACATATTAAAATCTGATACGATCCTAAAATATCCGGGATTTTGCTCATGTTTAACCAGCGACATGAACTGCATGCTTTTAAATATCTACTATATAAGTCAGGTTAAACAGTCACACTGCGAACCCAAAAATTTCACACTTCTTGAAGTTACTTATCTCTCGGCATCTTCCTGAATCTACCAAATGATCCAGAATAATAAACTGTTCAGATGGAACTGCCCTACTGGTTAGTGCTGGATTCCAACGACGCCACAAATGCGCTTTGAATGTTCATTGCCAAAGGGCAAATTGGTTGAATTTTCGGGTAAAATGAGACTCAACTATGAAACAGTTGACCATATGACCCATATTGCGGTAAAAATACCCCTGCTTTCTGCAACAGACCTGAATCCACGTGCTTCCCGTTTACAGATTTGACTTTACGTGATATTATGAAATAAGACTTGTGGGATTATAAAACAAATCCACAATTTTCCAGCTGAATATCACTCACATTTGATCGCAGCTTTCGCATTCAGATAAACTTTTCAGCCAGCCTCTTCTGAAAAGAAGCACTAGACTTGAGTTTCACTCTCATTAGAGCTCGTCACTAGTGCATATCCCTGCCACGGCCGAAGGCTGCGAGGGCTGCGATCAAATGTGAGTGATGTTCAATTTGAAAACAAACCAAATCCCCGACTACTCATCAGAAATCCGCAATTCCCTGGTCACATGTGAAGAACATTAGGTACATAGGTAGCATTTGGCGGTGATGCTAGTAAGCGGTTAATTGATTGTCAGATGTTTTGTGTGAGCACTGTCTGTCGTGTAATTGCGAACAATGAGATCGTAAAAAATTGGGGTTGAATGGAGTGGGATATCTGTGTGTGTACTGTCCACCGAGACCGGCCGGTTTTGAATTAACTGGAATACTTCGGATTCTACGCAAGTACTGGTTATAAACTCAGGATGTGAAGTTTTCTTGGAACACTGTTTCTCAGTGTTCGTTCATAAACCTCCACTATAAGACTGGTTGCTCAGTTGTTTGTACACATCACCCGGAAGTGATCCAGGTGAAACACGAAGACATATGTGTCTACAGACCAAACTTTCTGTTAATAAACTATCAAATGCCTGAGGTTAGAACGGTGAGGATAAACTCTGTAGCTAAGTTAACATCGTTTTGACCGTTTCGACGTGTTGAAACCTAAAAATGGTAACCGGGTGTACATGGTGGTTTCAATTGTGAACATCACGAAAGCTTCACGTCACATGAAGTGTTAGTTATACTCCATTCACAAATCAACCTAACCTTTCAAATCCCTACCTCTCATGCAGTAGTGCAGCTGAGCTTTCTATTCCATACGCCGTGCAAATTAGCAAGTCAGCCTTTGGTTAACAGATGTTCGTTTTTCACACTTGGCCAAGTTGTTGCTGTTTAGCCTTTCTTGAAGGGAAGTGTTATGTTCTAATGTCTTTTTTGTCTCATGCAGCGTGCGTAATGATGACCGCTGCTGTGCACTGCGTAAAGTGAAGCGCTTTGAGTGACATTGTGTAGAAACTTGTCTTATACACAAAGCAAATGTACTGGGAAAATCAAAGATCTCACTTTTATTGTGGAAACAATATGCATTTCATATACAAATCACAGTATTCCTGTAATCTACTGTTACTGGATGGCATTTACGGTGTGATTTTGTCGGTCGGTTCATTGCTTCCTTCTACCTACTCGTTTCACTCACTACCTGTCACAAGAACACTCGAGGTAGCGGCCGATTGTGATTCTGGGTTTGCTCTAACCCAGCTACGCTGTTATAAGTTTGTGCCCAAGCCTCAATTTTCAGCACGTTCTCTACTAAGGGAGCTGAGGCAGTACAGTCTTAGTACACCTGTCTCTAGCTCAGGTTACCTGGCGATCGTTTTGAATACTCATTTCTTATTCACGTCTGTTTATTGCTTCTATGCGTTCTTCTCGCCCAGAGTCCGTGTCTCCTACAGGAGGTAAGGAATTTCCTTCAAAAACATCTTAAGTATCACATTGGACTCAGTTTAGTGTTGTAATCGATTATCAAATATTCCACTCTTCGATTTGTTTGGATGAGTTCTAAAACGTCTGACGATGACGATGAACGTGGAGTATTGTTATTCTTTAACCGCAATTAATTTGATCTTTAAAAGGTTTATTCTGCCGAGAGACTGAGCAGAGATGGTTGTGTGAGTTACCGAGAAATGCCAGTCACAAAATTTCTTCAGCAAGTTAATTAGTAACCCGATGACAGCAGTGATCGCTGTTAATCGAAGTTGCCTGTCTATTACCAGAATATGGAAACATTCACCTTATCTGACGACATTTTCTTGGAGTGTACTGGTGTTGGTAGTTACCAAAAGCAAATACCAATTATTTGTAAATCATCTAATGAATTGCGTGCGCTCGCTGGAACCAGGACTATCTATCCTTATATGTCAAGTGATAGGTCCAATTTTGGTAATGAAGGTGAGATTGCGTGCTCGTTATTATCAAGCGTAATTAGAGTTGGGTCGCGCATCAAAAATCATCCATTCCTACCGATGGAGCTCAACAGCGTCACAAAAAATTTACAGTAAAACCATATTAAAGTGAATAATATTCAGCATCAGTAAATAAACAAGAAAATCAAACGATTTCATTTGGGGCTTCCATTTGGGCATTTGAGAATTTCTAAATGCTAATTAACAGAATAGCATGACGAGCATAACTAGTTCAGTTCTTGAATTGGCAAACACGGAACTGTGTATACCTACAAAAATGATTAAATTGGCAACTAAGTTAATCAGCGGTATCTTTCAGCAATAATATAATCATCTTTACCATTGATGTCAGTGACATGAGTGCATCGTTAGCATTTGAAACACCAAACCCCTCATCCTTTTCGCTACAATTTTCATCATTTTCTGCACCAACAATCTTAATATCCACGTTATCAATATCACCAAGATCGTCAACATGAAGATCAACACGAGATTGTTAGCTGTTATCATCACGATCACAACTATTCTCCTCTTGAGAACGGCAGAGTAGCAAACAAGACTTGTTTTTTGTGTGTTTGAGCATCAGGCTAATTAAAACACAATAAATATGAAAACAGTGACCAGGGTTAGTAAGAAAAACGGTCAATATAGGTTAAGGTTGACGTGTTTGTTATCAGTTACGTGATCACTGTTCCAAATAGTGAACTTGATTGATTATGGGCCAGGAGAGGTGAAGCGTCCGCACGGAATTCTCCTGTTTATCAGTATCATCACCAGCGACACCATCATCAATGGCATCATCGCCAGGTTAAGTGACGTTACTGTCCATTTCGAGATCCTTATCGTCGCCTTCCTTTTTATCACTGCAATATTTGTGACTTTCAAAACCACTTGGTCTAACACACCATCTTCGTTGACAACAACAATATCAACAGCTTGTATGACGAGACAGTGAAGGCGCTTAAAAACATTAAGAAAATACCCTGGACTAGTTATATAAAGATGCTCGTTAGACCCCTTGCGTTAAATTGCTGCTGGCGATTTAAAGGTAATTCACTCAGTACTGCATACTCGACAAATCCAGCAACACCTATTCAGACGGTCAGGCTAACGCGACTATCTTCCAAGTCCAGTAAACGCACAGAAAGACGGTCGAAAGGATTACTAACGAATACGGTACTAACGAATAAAATTACATTAAATGTGTTATCTCACCTTAAATATGTATTAATCGGATACACAAAGCATACAACTGGAAGGAGTTCAAAGTGGTGTAACCAAAACACGAATCCGCCAACGGCCATCAGTCAACCGGAAATGAGCTCATAAAAGCAATCGGGTACATGTCAAACAATATCAAGAAGAATAGTTTTGCTAGATAATCAATGATAGTTATAAAAGAAAGACAATAAATACTGTGTAGGTACAAAATTTGTCCTGATCGTCTACTACACACAGCAGGGACAAAAAAATCACGTTTATGATCGGCCTTTTACAAATAAACTAAACACGCTTCAACGAATTCACCGGTCCGTATCATACCACACGAAGGCAGCAAATTTACCAGACGAGCTTCAACAGATCCAACACCATATATTAAATCATCTGACATCCAGTGTGCATCCTATCATGCATCTGGATAGCAGTTACAGAGCAACTTCTATGCAGCTTCCACATCTCGCTAATTTATTCACAATTACTGCGGCGTCACTTCAGTTTACTTGCAACCGCACTCATCCACTGACGCCACTGGACAGCCGTTTTCTCTTCCGAGCCCAATCTGAAAGACGTTCCAAACACGTTCCAAAGTAATTAGTTCACGAACAATTGCAAGTATTATCGCCAAGCTCTCTTGTCTTGCACACCTCAGCGTATTTTCGAAGGGTGTAACGTGATATATACTTAAAAATAGCAGGCACTATCCAATTTGGTTGCACTGCGTATGTGCACTTAATATGTCCATTATTCTGCGCCTTTGCGAATGGAACCGGTAATCACTTCGAATAACCCTTGGCCATGAATAATGTCTGCAACGTCCCCATCACAGCCTGTTGGTAGATAGAGTGAGCTTTATATTCATGAATCCATATACCTTAGGAGAAGTCATACGTAACATTTTGCTTAGCAGACCGGTTGAAGCAGCTTTTGTGAAACAGTGCTTCTTGCGAAAACACATTGTATCAGCAACCATGAATGTTTGGTATTTTCTAAATTTTAAGCAGAAATTCGCTAGTACAGACTGTTTCACGGGAACGTACACAGAAACTTCGATAACAGTACTTGTTACCGTTTTGATCGGAGCAAATCAGGCTTTTATTTTTGAAGTAGAATGCTCACGTGTACTCAAAACAGGTGATACAGAAATCCCTAAATACACGAACGAGAGGTTTTGTTCACTTATCTAGTCCATGAAGCTATCAAGGCTTGATTAAACTAATACAGTCCAACGCAAGCTACAAGTTCATCGCAAAGAAATGCGTGACCTTGACTGGCATTTACCAGACAATCATTACGAAAAACGTACGGCAGGACGTCGGCATACAAAGCACAGATGAGCCAGTCACTTATAATGGCAATAACACGGTCCGGCTGGAAACGTTGGTAATTATGGCAAATGTTTCACTTCCCACGGATTACCTTCACGTGGATAAATGTTCATCCCATAATTGAACTCATTAAAGTACTATTGATCAATCGCCAATCTTTGATACGTCCAAGAAATCATTACCGAAGGGTTTAAGCATTAAAATTAAACACGTATGCGAACAATGAGGGGATTATGCTACGAAAAAAGGAAGGATGTAAAGGGATTTGATTGGTCGAAAGCATCAATACGAAGTCAACCATTGATTCGCAGAAGTCTACGGCCAATCCGTGTCGAAAATACGAACAGACTTGTGTGTCAGCGCGGGGACCAATCAGCACAGCACGCTGCTCCAGCATCGGATTTTGTTGTAACGAGCACCAGAGTAAAACAAGTTGTTTAAGTGCGTTACGCGTTAAAACAAACGGGCTTCAAGCGGAGTCGAGCAGACCAATGAGAAAGCGAGAGCGTCAACACCAATTGTAATTCTTCATTTTTACCGATGCGTCTAGTCTATAAAATAACCAATAAAAACTCAATAAATCGAGATTTGCTTTGTGCCACGAAGACTGACTTTTGCTTTCGTTCCGGAAGGTAGCGATTCTCAACACAAACTACGTCATATTCACCTATAACCGTTTGGAGTATAAGATGGACGAGCAAAGTGATGCCTTAGACAGCAGGTTTGGCGACAATTAGGTTAAGTTGCTGTATTCTCTGCACAATCCTGATCACTGAGAAAGTTCGATAGATGCCCTTCGATTCAACAGTGTTTTAAAGTTCAGCCTGACCTTGAAGTAACACCAGCCTGCATGCACATTGACTGCGGCCTCACCAGCATACCAAATGGTGAATTCAGTAAAAACGAGTTCCACAAACAATCACTATGGGTTTGGCACTCCCGAAAAGCTAAGAACAGTTTTACAACTTTCGGAATTCGATAAGATAAAAAGCATGTTAGGCAGTAGAACCAGTGTACTAATGCGAGTCGAGTAATCTATTACGCAAAATTTTAGTTACATGCCACTCCAGGATTTAATTGATCTGCGGGCTGGATCAACCCTGCACGCGAAAAGATGTTCATCAGCACCAGATTGTCATGATGACAGATACTCATTTGTGTGTTTGTGCGTCTGTGTGTAATCACTGACTTTGTCTTTTGGTCTCCCAATGTCCACTAAACTATTCTCTATAAACGTGAAGATTATGGCGTGTAACTGATTAGATACAGCGGGATGTTCGCAAGAGATTTACTGTGTCCTGAGCTGTCTGTGGCTTCTTTTTCATTTGCTTATAATGACCAACGACGCTGTAACCAATGTTGTACGTGGACGATTGGTAATACCAGCCGTGTTTACTGATGAATCCAAGTTTTTGTTGAGCAACACTATCCAGGAAGCCACTGACTGGCCTAGATTTGACCGAGTTCAGTTCACGCTAGGGAATGATAAGGGTGAGTTGATAAAGGGTACTAAACTGGAACAGAGAGGGACACGAATGTTAAACTAATTAGAATAAAAGCAATCACATTTCTTCACCGTTTGCTCTATATAAGCATATCTGTTCGGCACACTATACATAGTGCCCATTCAATACACTAACACGCCAACACATTAGTGCAATCTATGCACTTCGAGAGACCAAAGATTGCATTAGAAGTAAATGGAAGACAATTAACTCAGATCGCGATCAAAACACGATTATACATTTAAACACTTGGGGAACTTGTGAAACAGCTGCAGTCAGTTCGTACTGGAAGGACTTAACTATGTGTTTTTGCGATATTCTTCAGAGTAAAAAGGTTGGAATTGTGTGAAAATTCAGCTAATTAAAGAATGATGGAATTAGAGTGAGACCGGGTGCATACAAATAGGCATTTGCACCGGAAATTAGGTGAAGGTATCAAAATAGTCTTTATGAGATTTGGATATTTTGAATAAATTTGTGCGGGCTGTAACGTCACGCGAAACAATGAAATCAGCAATTGATTCGGTCGAAATGCCGTTATGATGAATTAGATATTCCAGATTGCAAAGAATTCTTCAACAACTAAGCTAACAAAACAGCTAGCGAAGAGGGCATCTGAAAGCAAACGTACATTAGTAAATCGATAAATTAGTGGATATTCAACCAAGGAGGACATGAACAACGTTTATAACGACACGGTCTTATAACGTCAGTAAAAAGCAATATTACTACACAGCAGTGATGTAAGGTTGCATGCAATCGAAGCTGATTTGGGTCGGTGAACAAGATCACTTAGTGGTTGTCTTTCACGAGCGAAAACAACGCACCGACACACCTGTATGTGTTCGAAGCTGGAATACGCGACGCCAACCAACCTGACAGTTGGGATAAACAATTTATTTTGCGCAGGGAGTGAACTGAATAGAATGCCCGGTACCTAACACCATATTTGCATAGTTGATTAGGAAAGTGTGATCATTAATGGATGTGAATAGTTGTGGGAGTGAGAACAAGACCGGCGACGCACATCGCCCTTTGGATAACCTTAGAACCAAAGGCGAGTGTTGGTAAGGTTTGATCATTGAGTAAGAGAACACTGTGGAGAAGCCATAAACATTTCTCTGACCACCCGGCCATTTAAACCAAAAATTGGGTTATCTGAAATCGACGTGTTCTGCAAATATTAACTAGGACGTTTTTACGGATTCTCTGAGTTACGCTAAACACTGAGCTAGAGTAAACCGTGATTAGCAAATTGTGTCAAGAACCAAATTCGTTGTTAACTCGTTCTTTGTCAAATGCCATGAACTCACAGAATTATGTTACCACTCGGCCTAATTCATTCGTTATCTACCGTCAGCGTACTCTCTATTATCAACCGTTTTAAAATGTCTGTTTCAGTGGTCCTGTACTTTCTGATTGATTTTCTCCGTCAAATCAGCTGGTTCATTTTTTCGGTTGGAAAATCTGACTAATTCCAACGCGTTTTTTCTACTTCTCGCTAGTCCGGTTCATCTGAATTGTTTTACCTGCCTTCAGCACAGTCCTTTCGTAAATCCTATAATTACTTTTTTAACGGTGAACGCTTCAAGAACATACTTACGTTTTTCTGAACACCACAGGCTCATTAGTGTCAGGTCATCTTTACGGCGTTATACATTGCTCAACTGTACTTGTAGACTGGGGTATTATATTATACCTCAAATTAAAATGACTATATCCCATCTGAACGTAATCCCTTGGCGGTATTGACGTTTGTCACCTTTTTCTCTAAACAAACAATACAGGAATAGCTGAACTTATCGAGCCACTTGCAACCCACAGGCATGACCCTTATGCTTAACCGTCGAGTTGTTCACACACTGGTTGCTGAACTCGTCGTTCCCGGTGTGTAAACAACCAGCGACTTTGTAAAGCCATGACCATGTAGTTACTGGAGCGGTTACCTGAGTTGCCAACAAACGACACGGCGGCCAGAAGTGCTGCCTCCTGGCAACCAACAATTAACCACAAGCCGCCTAACTCTCCAGCCCAGAGCACCACCCCAGCGATGGTGCGCTTCCAATACCATGCCGTTACCAGGCTGGTTGTTTCAGACGTCTGCCCGCTATGTTGTGGGACTGACTGTGTTGCAGACTTGTCGTAGTGGATAGTGGTCACGTGTACGCACAAACGCACAATTGATAATCTGGCGTTGAGTTAATCTTGCCACACGCCTGAACCATATGTTGATACCTTGGTGATTTCGAACCTCCTCGTGGGCCTTCTGTATCTACACTGTGTGCTGTGAGATTATCTGATACCAAATTCTTAATGCGACACGAGCTAGAATGAGTGGATTTCATGGGAATAACCAGATTTAATGAGGCGATAATCTAAGTGGACTCAGTGTGTACGTGAATCCGAAACATCAGAGTGGGAACTGAGCTGTATGTGTTGTTCATTTCCGGAACATTATTTGAGGAAGTTTGACAACCGTTTTTGGCCTCCGAAAATGATTAATGAGGTGATATAACAGGGTGCTCGGTCAATATTTTTCGGACGTTTAACATGTTTCCTTCGTGAAACAATACGTCTAAGCCGATTACAGCTCTGTCCATATCGGCCCACAGGTTTTAATTGAGTAGGACCACGAAACTGTTTGACGTGGTTTCATACTGTGATGGAAGCATTTATGGTGCTTTTAATGTTGACAGCATGCTCGAACGCACATTGCTCGACCACCTCCATGAAGTGAACGTTGGCGGAGGAACAGGTGCTCAATCACACCGGCTTGTGTGTTTGGACAAGCTACCAGGACGGTTTCGTTAGTATGCTGGGCTAGAAACGACCACGAGGTAATCGCCATAGACAGAATAAGGGAACCAAATCAATTGACTTAGCGGCGTGATTTCGGTGGATGGTTTGAACAGAGAGAAGAAATGTTGCCAGAGCCCTGAGTCTGCTGTTCGCGGTCACTAAACTAAATAAAACTTTGCAGGTCATTTGCACAACGATACCTTCATACAACTTTGAGCATTTCGTTATAAATTCCCTCTCATTTTCATTGAGTGGTGAACATGTGTAAAAGATTACTATTGTAACCTCTAGAGTTTATATTGCGTGAATGCACGCTGATATGATTTCCGCCCGGCAGCTGTAACTCCTTGTTTTTACTAATTTTGTAGGCTAGTTATATCACAACTCGGTTGTTTTGATTTCGGTGTAGTTGCTTTTAAAAATCCTACATTCTCCACAACTTCCGCAGTAACCTCCACACTGTCTTTGTTTACTCGCCAATTACTCTCATGGAAGGTGTTGAAACAAACCGCCGCACCATATATTGGGTGAAATTCATGCCAGGTAACGTTTCTACTCAAATTTCCATCTAACATATCCATGAAAATTGAGCTCTTAATATTCGTTTGTATAGCGCCTGCGGTCGATCAGTCCCCAGTTTGTGTATGTACGTTTTATCTCCTGTTGATTGCCTTCTCTCAAATTGAGATTGTTGTTGTTCATTCTTGTGCCTGAAAGCCATAAACTACGAGCCATTCCTACTGGGCGCTGGCTTTAGCTGATCATGTGGTGATCAAAAATGAATGTCAAAACGACTAGTGGGTCGTTGTAGATAGCACGTTCTTTGATCACTTTAACATTAAGCAAACACAACCTTGACCATAATTCAGTGACGCGAACAGAATAAATTTCCATTTTGTAGAATGCTGGACCATCTTTTCAGGCATATCTGGCTGTTTTCACGCACCTAACAGGTAGTCTTGTCATTCTGTACGCATTTATGACAATTTCCAGTTCGGCACCATTATGTGACCTAAATCTTTGCTCCTTAAGATCAGACACAATTGGGCAACCTGAATTAGGCATTATTAGACTGATATGGAAACATGACATTTCGAATGACGAGAACCGTCATCTTACTTGGATGCTTCGAAAGGGTAAATCCATCCACAGGAGTGTCACCATTTGGGGGCCTACAAAATCACTTTACATGTTAACTGCAAATAGAAACTTGAACGCAGCAACGACACACCGTAACAAGGGTTCACTGAAACCTGTGGTGGTAAGCTGAAACGAAAACGGTTACAACCGCTTCAACGTTGTCTCGGTTTTATGCTTTTAGTTGGGCCGATCAAACAAACCTTTTGGACTAGGTGCCCTGTCAACTGCCTACATGATTGTTTACCGATAACGAGAAAGCCAAAACAACACAGACTGTGCGACGCTAAGTTTGACTTCTGAGGTAGTGAGCTGTTTACGCCTGATCCCACAAGTGCCGACCTAAACCTCATACAGGAGACAGCCGAATATGACGACACACTAGCACTGAAGTTAGAACATGCTTGATCCTGTCCGTTGTTCATAACAACGGCTACCATGTCCATTTATAGAGTACCATATCTATAGTGGGGAGAAGCCGGTAACTATTCTTCGGAACACAACTGCTTACAAAAGTCTGTCTGGTTTAATTGATTGACAGCTCAGACGATTGATTCATGCAAGATTACGGAGCAACGGTACATAACTGCGGGTGAATAAAGGGAATTAACATCAAAAACAGTTAAAGACTCTTTGGCTTTCTCGTTCATCAGATCGTAAACCTCGTAAACGCGCCTGAGATGGATTAGATGGTGTCGCTAACGAATACTGTGACTTTCCAAGTTCATCTCTGATGATACGTGTACTTATCAGTGTGTAGAATAAGATGTTTCAGTTTTGCATCAGCGCTTACTGATATGCCCTCTTTTCAACAAGAAACGAGAACCTACGGCAATCAGAAGAGTGCACATTTTCGCAATCTTAGAGATTCTGTTCGTGCCGTGCTCGGTGTACAGTATTGCGCTGAAGGCGAAACAGCTGTCACTGACAGATTAGCCTCAACGGCTAGATGACAAAAGAACAACGTGATTCTCACGCGATTAAACAACCGCATTTCCTCTACAGATACTGATTCTCGTAGCATCGAGCTTGATCCCTTAACACCTGACATATTAGTACAGCTCTTACTTGTGTATACAAGGCAACAGAACAATATTCCGAGATTTACTGCGTGCAAGGTAACTTCAGAAATCGACAGAAAAAAAAGACTACAACTGTTTGTTTTCAGTAAACATCTACTAACTGAACAATTTACTGAGGCAAACTTGTGTGATGGAATAGTCTTTATAATAGTACTCTAGCTTTTTGTTAAGTGTAGATTGGCAACGTTACACCATTAATATTTGTTTCTAGTTGCTAGTACCTGTTTCGCTAGGAGGAAGATTTTAAGCAGCTTTCGCTCAACGGTTGTTGATTCCAACAACCGACCTTGACAGCTAATCGAATACATTTTGCACTTCATGATCGTTTAGGAAAAGCTGAATTCATTTCGGTCAATCATACTGGGGTGCAAAAGATATCCAAATATGAATCCGACACTAATGACACGAGCGTATAAGAAACAATCCCAGGCAGCGAAATGGTATTCAAAGAATCTCCCCCAGCTAGACAATTTGCTCGGAAGTCTTGTGCCCATTTGAAGAGTGGATAAACCTAAGACAGATGATGGGTTTAAACTTGTGTGATTTGAGGCATCACCGGATAATCTTGCGCGCATGTTGCAGCTAGATAGAAAATTCGGTTTTATGAAATAGTTACCACTGGGCAGATATTGTTAGCCTTTTATCCCCAAAAGAATTGTTTATACGGGGTTAAAGCAATCTAAAAAGAGAGATTATTTCATGAAGGATTATAAATATATAAAAGACTTCGCTAGTGAACATTACTTGCAAGTCAATGTAGCTGAGGGTTGGCAAACGAGAATTCAAATCTGTTCCGGTCAACACGGCTGCTTGGTGAAAGCGGGCCGTCGCAAGGATGTGCACTACTGACGAAATCTAACAAGAGCAATTCTCGAGTCTGGTATTTTTTCAGAAATTGATTGTCTGAAAAACCTACAGAAAGAAAGCAGTAGATAATATGTACTAAAAACTGTACTGTTTCACGTACAATTTCTTAGACACAATAACGCCAATTCGCATTTGCACATTTGCAACCGTAAGGTTATATTTTTCCTCAGCATCTAATAACAACAAACACAGTTCATCCATCCGCTCTGTCTCCAACGTTACCAACCTATTCACTTGTGGTCACAGCAAAATTCGCACAAAAATAAAGAGCCAGCAGCTATCTCGCCCTCGATCTGTAAACACCTCATGACAACAAGCCCCCAGTTTGACCCCCTTAACTCAATCAAAGTTTTTTACGCTCAGTCAGAACCCGAATTTGTAGGGCGTGACCTAAACCGTTCTGACCTGAACTAGCCAACCAACGTTGTACGCGCAGAAGTAGCCGACTTGATCAGGGTCATGTTTCCCTATGTTTCTCCTGTGGATATAATTTGTATGTTTCGTTTTCTCCTATGAGGCAGGAATTCCAACAGCTAGGCCGCGAAGCCATCCTCTGAGCTAGGAAGTTTCACATTATGGTTCCATTACTCAGCCACTAGATCATATGCGAAGAAGATCAGCCTGCTAGGGTCAATTCGGAATTCTAGCACTGACAGCCAGCCATGCAGCAATTGAGAACTGTAGTCGTCCTACTGGCGAGTAGTATCGCATACTTGTAAAATATGAGCCAATTCATTTGTAATTGAAACAAGAAAACAAGGTAACTTTCTGGGCCACAAGGTTATAGATTGCACAAACTCTTCATGAAATTAACCGTGTTCGTATTCATAAGGTCTAACACAGTTTGTTCATTTTCGATCCGCTAGAACCGATAGCCTCTGAGGATTTTTTCTCGGTATTTCTTCTGGTGGGCTCAATCTACGTTAAAATTCTAAGGAGAGAATAGGTTTCTTTATACCTTAGTGTTTCTAGCCACTTCAGTTGTCTTGAATCTCGTGAAAAATGATAGATCATCCAGTTCTTCACCAATACAATCATTTTCCGTCATACTAGGCATTCTTGTTGTGTCCAGACGAAAATAAATATCATAAGCGTCGATTTCCATTTACCCAACTGCAAGCTCTTTGAACATGTACATATGTTGGATGAATTTCGTGTTGTCCTACTGAAGAAAGTAAAAGACAGGAATGTATAATCGCTACTGACATATTTCTCTGTGCACTGGTGATTTTCGTAAGTGTTGGCCGGCATTGCAGTAAACAGTTTATCTAAGTTTTATTCACCGACAGAAATTTTCGAAACCCTTGTTTTCATGGTCGGACGTACTTAGTGGAGGAAGTTGCAAAAGGAGCGACAAACTCAATGTATTTCGATTTAATTACCACTGTATTTGCAATGTGCACAGTGAAGACGTATAACTTGAACAGTGCCACCAACGAAGAAAGTTAATATCATATTACCAGAACGTATCAAAAACTAGTTTGTTTAGCATCAGTATCCAATTATAATAACCCCACAAAAGGCTCAGGTTTCATTATCTTGTCGGAAAATTATAATTTTTTATTAGTGCCAATAGCGTGAGGCAGACCATGGTAACCAATTTCTGATTTGGAGGTAAACTGAAAGACCTGTGCTAAAGGAGTCTTCCTTGGAGAATTGCCGTGGAAGGATTCCAGCTTTCTAGCTATGATTTTCAGTCGGCTGGCCTGACGCTTTCGTAACAGCATCATTTTGAATGAGATGGTTGCCACGCAATTCCTGAAACGAGGCTTGATTTTACACATCCATTTCTCTCAAAGTTTGTTCAAACTTACCTGAAGTTAATTGTTCGTCTTTGGTTGTTTTATAATTCATATTGATTCCAGTATGAAAGGTTGGGATATCTGATCGTAGTTTTCGTTGTGAACGATGTCATAAATAAGTATGGTGCACTGATTCAGTTCCTTATCAGTGCACAAAATCACACGTCACTTGGTCGTAAGGTAGCTCCACCAGAACAAGTAGGTCAGCAAAATTCCCCACCAGAAATGTTTTTCAAAACCAATACGAATCATGGTGCTTAACAAAAAATTGCACAGCGAAGACTTTATTGTGGTTTTGACCACTTTTGCTTCGATATCACTGGTTCAACTTCGTCAGAAGTAACGATCGACTCATCAAATTGAATTGAAGTATGCCCAGATTTGCGCGGATTTCAAATAGTTTGTTTTAGTGTGTATCCGAACATAGCAGGCCATAAGATTGAGCATATATGCAAACGATCGGTTGGTAGTGACAGAATAAAAACAACACAGGAAAAACAATGAATTTTCAATCCCCAATTGATATTTCACCAAGGCTTTCAAAGAAATACACATTGGACTGCCTTGTACCGTGTCCAAAACTTTTAAGCGATTGAACGGTGAAACAGTTTCAGGGACGATATTTTACTGACAAGTAATCGAGAATATGGCAAATTTCAGGTCGAACACATTTACACTTTATCGCGGCTATCACATTCAGATCGCCGACTTTCTAGTCAGCCCTAATATTTTTCTGCTCCGAGTCCCGTCACACCAGTTTGGGTCTTATGTTGAACGCGCGCATTTTTTTTTATAAGATTTTGTTCTTTTCGATCACTGGGACAGTGGGTGACTTGTATGGGTTCATCTCAATTTAAACACCACCACTCCGCACTGATTAGGCGGAAATGTCGCAAACCGATCAGAAATTTCCTCTTGTTTGATTGATGCAGGTCACTAACAATGCTAGTTCCATTGACTTGGTTGAGTAAGTATTGAGTCGTCTTTATGGTAATCATCAGAAATGTGCATCGCGTGGCAAGTTACTGTGGCGTTTTCCCTTCTGGCAATGTCGCTGTCATTGTACTGAGCACGTTGGTTTCATGCCCGGTACAAATAAGCCCCTTTAGAC
Source organism: Paragonimus westermani (assembly GCA_008508345.1). NCBI lineage: Eukaryota > Metazoa > Platyhelminthes > Trematoda > Plagiorchiida > Troglotrematidae > Paragonimus > Paragonimus westermani. The sequence continues at coordinate 172,082 of QNGE01000663.1, forward strand.
AGTTTTAAGCTGTCTTCTGTTCAACTTTTCTTCATAAATAAGACCTGCTGGAAGTGGGAACAGAATTGTCACTCGGGGTTGTTTGGATAATGATAAAACAAATCTCTGGCCCACCTCTAACTACCTACATGAACATCCAACGCTTTGCTAACCAGCAGCCACCATAGTCATCGGGCCGCTATGTCAGCGGTTTACAAGCGAAGTCTTGACCATAGGAACAAGTGTAAAATAACTGGAATCTTAAGTTGTATTTGATTTGTCCACCTCGTGCCACCAGGCGATGAGAAAGCAAAGCCGGATAAAGGCTCAAATTAAATCTTCCAACAGACGCATTTTAACCGCTTTGGGATGGTCAGACCATTTCGGAGGTCCAGCAAATGCTGTCTGACGGCTTCTGGAAAAGTTAGATAACATCGTGCTGTCAATGGAAGAAGACGAGGACCTTTTAGTCAGCGCACCAGAAACTGCGAATACCTGCTAGTTCAAATCCGTCAACTCAGATTATTCGAAGTCATCATAAAAAATGTGCAACGGACCACAAACAAAACGGCATGTTCGAATTGCTAGACTCAAAAAATCAATCCTATCAAAAACCTTAATAGAATGGACGAGAGAAATCCTTCGTAGCTAGGCAGACGTAAAATGGTTCTGCACTAGTTTTTCCCTGCAACATTACATTGTTCTACTGGGATAACAAGAAGTCAGCACAACTGGCTTATGAACACACAACAATCAGTATGTGTTTGATTGACAAAGTTTCGGCAACTTGCGAGATGTGCTACTCTGTTGTGCGGAGCAGGACACTGAAGTTAAGGATGACATCCACATTCTGATGCATCTCGCGTACGTTCACAACAAGGGAGGAGAATGGAGTTCAACTTGTGGTGATTGCCCGTAGAATCAGGTGTGTTATGTGAATGTGAAATCACTTAGGAACATGTTTATTGATGTAAGCAGCCGGCAGTCAAGTTGGTCAACAGCGGGAAAAGATCAACTTTTTATATCCCGACAGTTACAAACAGTAAAAGTTACGATGAACACTGAAGAAGCAGTCTTCCTCATTCTTTGGCATCAGTACTAAGGAAGTGTTGGCCACATCAGCGAAATTCGGTACTGCCAACGGAAGCTTGAGTAATTTCTGGTAAGTTCTGACCAAGATGAACGTGACCCTACTGTGTCTCCACATGCTTTTATTCGCAAACCTATTTCTGACACGAATTCATCTCAGTTAAAAACCCCATCATGATGCTTGCAAAGCGTGGATGTGCTAGTTGTAACATACAACCAGAACAGCAGACAGAGATTATGACCGAAGATGTATTACGCAACACGAGGCGATCGGTTAAATACAAGTGTCCTTCTTGTTTGTCTGACTGTCCGTTGGTTCGAGATCCCCGTGCACAGCGTTGACGTAGTGGTCTGAAAGGTGAACGAAACAACCGTGCAACGATTACCACTTCCAAGTCGATCCGTGCGCGCTAAGTGGTTTCGGTCGCGCGTTACACTAGCCATCTTCCGTACTTTGATGACATACATGGGACTGAAACACAGACTATTTTGAATGTTAGCTTGCAATTGTGATAGTCTTCATCATTGCAAAGACTGAAGGCGGTTACTTACCGTATTGTTGAAAAGTTCATATATTCCTCCAGAAATGCAGCAGTGACGTCCGTCTGCAATGTTTTCAATACTGCATCAAATACGTTAGTATGAACCTGAACATTAATATCAGTAGTTAGATTGGCGTATTTCACTTGGTAAAACCATCTGTCTGGCGAGCATCTTAATACAAGCTACATTCCACAGGATGTTGAGCAAACATGAGAGGTTACTGATCACCAAAATGGTCTACCACATTACAAGGGAAGACGGATGTGGTAATGAACGCTTTCTTCACGAGCGCACCAACAAGTCAGCTGCATGGCACATTAACACCCATTTGCAGTTAGTTATGGAAACCATACTTGATTAATCTCAGCCATCATTTCGGTGATCAGAAAAGCAATGCATTGTTCAACTGACTGGCGGGATCTGACGGGCTGTTACACTAACTCTCCTCTCTTCTGTACCAGGTTCTTCTCTCATTGATGAATCAGACTGTTTACTACGAGTGACCCTACGATGGATACCTCGGGCTAACTTCTAGCCTGCGACCGCTGGGGTCACCACAGACCGATCAGTAGAATTCCACACAAGAAACAGCTGTGAGAAGAATGACTGTGAAAAGCAAAAGCAATTCCTCCGTCCATCGAACTAATAACCGTGCCGACTTTCCTAATTCGGGACTTCTGTCAATCGCTGTCTTACTTATTGAGTCATAGATTCTCCTATAATAAAGGAGACATAACTAAACAGCTTCAAGAGGTGAACGCACTAGTACTCAATAGTTAGGATCAAGAATTCATGAAACGTGAACGACACTCCCACTAATTTCAAAAAACGTTCAAAATACACGGTACCGTAATACTATGCCAGTATTGATTAAAGTTCTCCTGGAACACTTAGTCAAATACTTTGTTATTTAAACGGAAGACTTTCGCGTTGTATAACATTGTATCACCTGCAGTTTGATTTTATCCCGTTTCTCAAACCAGCTGAATCCGTGGACTAGTGCAGTTAATCAGATACTCCTCAAGGAGAGTCCAAAATCTCAGTCTGTCTCATCCTTAAGGATGATACCGAAGTTATGTCGACACGAATGGTATCTATTTACGGATAGACTTTTTCAGGATATTCATGACACAGTCATTACCCTCAATGTTAATACGATTAACAGTCTCTGCACACTTCGTGAAAGCCGTACACTTGTGTCCAACCATACCTATAAGTTTGGTCTGCTCAGAAGGAGTTGCATCTATTAAGTCAGTCTGCTACATCTGGTTACGTATTTTGACAGGCTTTTCTCTCTTGGTGCTTTATTTCCATCTGGCTCCGTCCTTCAAATCTTTGGTTGGTTGGGCAGAATATGAAGCGTGTTGTCAATATTACCCACCTTCTCCTGTAGACATACTCCAGTTCGTTTATCCGCCACTGGTGGACTAATATTACGGCTGCTTCTCAGCCCTTCTGTGGCTTGTGCGAGTTTTCAATTCAGCTTCGTTTGAGTGATGTGCTATCACGGTCATTTACAGTAGTAAATAACAATGTTCAGCGTCACGTTCTGAGGGCAGAGAAAGCTCGCTTGACTGGTGATACAAGTTTCTAAACCAAACCTCCGTTCACCCATTACCCCGATTATTTCGTTTTCACTCACCACTCACGAGTTTCACATGGAAACAACACACTTGCAGATAAAAACGGGCAAATGAATCATGCAGTTATACGGTCATCCTTGCAGTTACTACGATTCTTCCATGCCATGTGATCCTATTTCCGTATTACCTGTAAATCTAATGAATCCCTGATGCTTCTAGGTGCTCGATTCGAAGCTATTTGGGAAGCAACCGCTTTTAACTATTTATCAAACAATTATTCTTACATTGTGATTAGAGTGGTGTCTAGGTTTCCATGCTGTTGAGAGTACTCTTTTCAACAGGTGGCCATTTGGGAAAATGATTAGATCAGTCTACAACCTTTCTCCCTTTCGTAACACACTATCCTCAACAGATAAAACATTTGCATTCAATCGGCATGAGATGTTATCAAGAACTGACAACACAACTAAAACTGCTACGAAAGACCCAAACTTACAACTTAGAGACGTAGACAGCACATTGGAAATTGCATTGTTGATTTTAACAATGAAGTCGCTATGTTGGAGGTGAATGTTGAATCACGGCAATGTGAAATATGGTGTACCATATTCACGTGGATGTATACACTGCTTCTTAAGTAGATGAATCGTTTATTGAACTTTTCACCGCCCAGATGAGCAACAGCAAATACAGTTACAAACAAGAATAATGAGTAAGAAGGATACATCTTCGATTGTTTCAATCAGTGTAACACATTTCAGAGAGTACACACATTCTTAGCTGAAGTTTCCAATAACCAGGTCTTTAAATGCAATGTTTGTTTGGTTCGTAAAGGCTTATAGATGTACGCTTCTCCAGTTCCTTTGTAAGCAACAGTTCTACCTCCACCTCTCTGATTCGCGTTTTATCTTTAAGGTTTCAAACATAAGATGGAGAAAATAATCTACATTTAGTTTACCATAGCAAGCACAGTACACCCAGAAATTTGCCACCGCGAAATGATTGGTTCCATTATCATCTCAGCTATGTACGTTATCGAAGTTCATGGCATGAGGTATTTTATGGCGTCCTCAACTACAACTACTGATTCAGTACGAAAATTAACCAATTACGTTATCGAAATGAGCACCATTAAACTCTTCATTCTCTCTCTACATACAGTGATGATTCCTAACAAAACTTCCCACTGTCCTGATCTCATTTTCTTTGGGTAACCGAATCGGTGTGTGGGATTAACAAAACTGCTGTGTGCTTATTTTTTCCATCCATCCAAGCCAGCAAATATCCCAGTACTCGAGAGACCAGGTTCCTACTGCCCAACTTCGAAGCTGCTGTCACTAACGAACTCGCTAACAAAATGCCGGTGTTTTGTGTTGCACCAAGTCCTATCATACTCCTTTAAACCGTGACACTAAAATATCAAGACCTGGTAGCGAGATTCTTCGAACAATTCAGCCGGTACAACACCAGTCGTTGCAAGCCAAAAGGGAAAAGACAGTCATTAGGCCAAGTAAACTGTTCGTTTCATCTGGTCAACAGCGTGCTGAATGACCTACCGGGGAGCGAGAAAACTCAAGTCTGGGTAAAATAGTTTGCCACGGTCGATGGCAGTGGAACATTGTTGAAGATGCAATGAAAGAAGTAATGAGTGAACAAGATTGCATGACAAAGTGTTTTAATTCCTAAAACTTTGACTGAGAAACACGTGATTATCTAGTTCGAATCCTTCCCTTATTGAGCAATGCTTACCATTATCAAACGTGAGTACTGTGTGTTTCCAGTTTGATCGCGACTTGCAAAAACAGTGCGGCTGGTAAGAACAGTCCAAGTGAAGTCGTCCATCGTGGATCAAACAACACTTCTGTCCCACTTGGCCAGTCAGTTCTTCATACGAAATTCGGTCTATATGATACGAATTTTACTCCAGTTTTCTGGCATACCGGTCATGTCCAACGTAGCCTATTCCGTGTGAAGGTTAACGGTTAAAGTTTTGCTTTATACCACACGAACAGTGGTGTGTCACTGTGTTTTACGGTATGGTCAGTGCTGATTTCATTCGTGTTCGAAATTCCACGGTTTGCGAACTTCTCACCTGTGATACTCACACAGGACACGAAACTTAGGGGCATTGTGAACCCTACACCGTACTACACCAATATATGGAAGATCGCTTAATGTTAGTACGTAGGTGCCTTCGTCGAACACAAAACTGAACATCAGATCTACTCTTGTCCAGCAAAAACCATCATCTGCAGTCTACCCACTATTAGTGCAACCCGAACGAATGCACTGTGGGCAAAATTCTCGCAGGCATTTCACCCGTACCGTGTCCGTGAATTTCATTAGGACGTTAGCAGATTTCATACTGATCGGGTAAGTCACGCCTTGATCAGGGCATATGAAACGAATGGACAAAGGGTTTTTGGCAGCACGACTTCGGATTACGTCATCTGATCGCAACGGTTTGGGCGATGGTCAACTCCAACTTGCGAATTAATTTCGATCACTTTGGCAGAGCTCTATAAACAGCATCGAACAGCCAAACTATGTTGACCTATAGATGACTGACAGTCAGATGACATCCCACTGCACCGATGATTGATTTATATTCGCCACATCCACCCTGGCTGGCTATCGTATCCTGATCAGTTTCAGTATGTTCCGATATTTTATGAACAAACGAGTGTATCCTCATAAACGAAGTATGCACCAATAATCTACAACTTGGATTCACTGTGTAAAACGGGGAAACAGTGGCGAATGGAATGTGCGATCTGTGTGAATGTTCCAAAATAAATGCTTCGAAATTTGATGACGTATCGACCAATTTATCCGATTTAAACGGGAGTTGCTTGAAGGTGAGATTTTTCGTTGTGTGTTTTGGTTGAGCAGGCACCACGTGTTTGGACACGAAGATCTCAGAACAAAACATGGCTGCTAACACTTTTGACCTGGTCATTTTATCGCTCTTTCTGAACGCATGCACACAGAAACGTTTTCAGATTCCATAAATCAGTAAACTTCCACTGAAGTCAGACCTACCGAATTTCCTTCTCACCATCAGCTGTAGTCAGAATGACGCCCTGTAAGATATCTGCACCATATTTAGCACGAGTGTCGTAATCGAAGTCACGTGATATTTGTGCTGCATCTGACCTGATTGGTCTGACCGGTTGTCCATTAAGTGGGGCTGAGACAGATGTGGACGAGATGCGCCCGTGTCTGGTGTTCTTTATCCTTCCACACCACACTGCAGACAGGGGTTTGCTATCATTGCGATTTACACAAGCACGCTGTGTGTAAACGATTAGAGCTTCAGCAAAGCATCACTCCGCATAGGAATGCAGACCCTTATGCATCATTCGGGCTTGATCCAAACCTACGTTGTGATCCTCTGACAGTTCATATAATGCGATGACCGAATCTTTCTGTAGCTTCTGGAGTTGATAGGCGTGTTTAGGAGAGAACCTAGTGTACCACTTATGTTCGGTAGTGCGTACTTTCAGTTGTGTACTTAACTCTTCAATGTAGCTGGCATTGCAATCACGACATTTGATTTCGTAAACGCAGTCTATCTGGCCGCCCATAGAAACTGGATCCTTGGGATGCGTCCCCAGTTGTTCTAAGGAATTGTCTAACCAAAATGCAGACCGTATAGCGCACTAAGAGAGAATGGGGCGACTTTTTTCAAACGTCTATTCACGATAAGTTACTTATGCAGTAAACCTGAGAGTTCTGGTATCTTTGGTCTCCTCCTTAGTGGATATGCGCTCAGCTGTGTTCTCCATAAGTGCGTTTGAATTGTGATTGGCGGCTAGCATTTTCTTAATACGAGAAATTTCTGTATTTTGGAGATTTCAGTGATGCAGTTCATATTGGCTCTATTGACGAGTGATCTGATGACCGTTCTGTTCATACCGGTTGGATGCGACGAGTTGAAGTTGGGATACTGACCAGAATGGGTTGGTTTGCGGTGTACAAAGACCTGAAATCTCTGTTGTTCGTCAAATTTGGCTAGGCAGTCTAGAAAATCAAGCGAGCGCTCGTCGGTTTCACTTTCCAATGTGAAGACAATGCCATTGTACTTTGAGTTAGGAAACTGTAGGAGTTGGTCACAAGCTGTCCGTTTCAGAACTGTGAAAATCTAGCCAAACTTTCTATGTTTCTGACGTTCACTTGCTTTCTTGAAGAATGTTAACTCACGCTGATTAATCAGATCCATGACAGAGGTCCAGCATGGATCAGCCCATCTAAATCACACCGTACCAGAACAATTGCAACTGAAATTTGCTGAATATCATTGTGCACACCCTTTAGTTTCACAGTTACATGCACGAAACCGAATTTGAATCTGCGAAAGAGATCGTACCAAGTCAGCGAATTTTGTGAGCTTGGCAGTCCACATGACACAATCAGTGATTTCTGTTAAGGCTTATAGTTGAGAGTAACTTTCTGAGAAATGAACGGTGCAAATGTCTAGTTGCGAACTCACCCGGGTGATGCATATTCAAGCGATTTTCTCTTTCTGATATTATCCTGTTCGTTACCAGACGAACGGCTCTCGGTTTCAGCGATACCATTCCTTTCGTGAGAGATATTTCAATAAAGTATCCCTCACTGGTAATTAGTTGATGAGATTGCTTAATGTACTTTAAGTTTCATTTGCAATCGATCACAGCTGTCAGGTTCAAATCGACACTTAACCGAACCCCTCAGAACAGATACAGCAGACTTAATTTTCTCTTTTGATAGAACTCGTTATTAGCACACATCTTCGCCACGACCAGGATGTAAACTTTAGCTATGTTTCCTTGAGACGCTCCTGTTGACCGCTGCTCAACTAACCTCAAATTAGGCACACCAGAATAGACATAAACAGACACTCAACCACATTCTGATAATTCTGGCTGTCGATTCTGACGTGCATCGGGTTTGAAAAGGGATCATTTTACCTCGACCGACTGAATCGGCTTTACTGTTGATGACACATCGCTGAGCGGACTATCCGGAATAGCCTGCAGCTTTATTCACAAATGGATGTGGCTGACTGTTTGCATTGGAAAATACGAATTCGGGACTTAGCAGCAAACTAACGGTTATACATAGGTGTACTTTTGCTATCGGAAGGAATGTTTGAGCAAATGGTGTGTCGAATTCACTAAACTATTGGCAACGGTTTTGACACCCATGATTACACAGCTTTTTATACAGAATAAGTTAACTGGTAGGCCACCATCTAGCGGGTAACCGCGCTACTTTAACACATTTTGAATAACGTAAAAACGAAACATGTAGGTCAACAGTTATACCAACCTTCGTATACAAACATCCCGTCATCCCAACTTTTATGAATAAAGGATTAACTAAATTGTATGAATTTTTGGAACAGTAAAAAATCGCAACACGATTCTCGGATTGTATAATTCTGTTGCAAATAGTGCGGTCTCAGTGCCCAATAGAGAGATAAAGAGAGGGGAATCCAGTGCCAATCCCAAACATGACATGCAATACAGTGGGTATAGATAAACTGTGATCTAGCACATTTTCCAGTGAATGTTGAACGATATACTCAACTGCGAACTGTAGAGACAGATTTGTCTGGTGTTGCTTCGTGACGAATAGGGTGAGCCAGTAACAGTGGTCGCGCCATTTGCACCAGCTGGAATATTCTACCTTGCCTGACACCAACAAGTCGACTCTTGTTTACTTGGGCATTTTTATGATGAAGATTTTCCAAGCTAGCAAGAAACTGCTAGTGGAATATTGTTGTCTTCGAAATATTGTACACGCTTGTTCGGTTGACTTTTCTTCCCTTTTGTTAGATTGCCCCGCGCGCACACTGAGGAAATGTCGATCGAACAAACCGGTCGCCTATTCCAGCAAATTTGATGACACCCAATGATTTCAAATAACTCGGAAACGTTGACGGAAGCCTTAAGTCACATTGAAACAGTTGAAACAGTTGAAAACCGCATAAGTGAGGAGGATTGAGGCTGTTGCCGTAAAACTTCTTTTGCCCGATGATAAAGCCCATTCAATATCGAAATGCTTCAAGTCAGTACCCATTTTCTGCGATGGCGATCCAGCTCAGTGCTTCAAGTAGGCCAACATTCGTAGGTTGGTCTAGACACCGAGTGAAAATACTTCAGGAATGATTTTCTCAACACGAATGGTTCCCCTCAAATCGAACAACTTGCAAGTTCGGAACAAAACAGCAAAAACGCCAGAATCCACTTGACGTATCTTTAAAGATCTAGCAAGACACTATGTTTGTTTATCCGGCTACGCTCAAGCAATAACTATGAAATTCCAAAGTTCGGATGCTGTCAAACACTTCATGATGGCAGACGAGTTGCACAACACACAAATCAAGGAATATGATAAATTAGTGACCAGGCAACTCACCAGCAGCACTTTAAAACTATGATCCTTAGTGCTATCCCAGTAATTGTATAATCAATAATCTAAGCGTTTCAGATATTAACAGCCATCCAGTTTTAAATTGTCCAGATGTTACCAGTTTCCTTATCACAGTGATTACACGCAAGGTCTATTAGCTACATTCGAGAATAATCCATAAAAATATTGAAATGAAATTACAAATTGGTACGTTCACTTGTGGTAGAGCTCGCGAACGCTCTACTGCACTTGCTGGCACATAATCACTTACATACATTTATCGTTCTATTAAGGCTTGGTTCTAGCGTCTGTAGACCGAGCTCACTGATTCTTTCCTGTAAATGAGTAAACCGTGTGAGCATAGTTGAGAATTTATCCTTCAAACTTGCGTGTTCTCGTTTACACGCAAACTCTGTTGAAGTTGTTTACGGGTTGCTTTAGTCGCGTGCACGGCATTGAATATTATCACCGAGTACAACGGTTTTGAACGGAAATTATTGATCTGAGTCATTTAACATAATCGCCGGAATCCACATAGCTTATTATGTGTACAAAACTATCACCTGCTGCCTGATTTTGTTGGAGACAATGCAGTTTAGATTATCGGAGAGTAGGTACCGTTTCAAAATCTACAAACCATTCGACGGAACAGAAGCAAGGAGTGTTTGAAATTAAAATTTCTGGACCGGGGGTCAGGCATAATTTGGTGTTCTGTGTATTCACGGAAAGCCTGCTGTTTCGGAGACTCTTACGGCTTGTGGTGAACTGGAAGGTTGGTGTGGAAATTTTCTTAAAGTTTAGTTAAATTATAAAAAATTATACCAAAGTGCTATTAAGAGTATTACTGAATGTGATGCGCGTTTGTTCCAACCCCTCTCCCGACTAGTGTTTGAATCAGGTGACATCAAACAGACGAAAGAAACTTGGTGACATTATTCACGCCTCTGCCCCATGGATAATCAGGCTAGAATACAATCGGCTGCTGAGAATACAGAAACTTAACACAGCTTGAATTCGCAGTTACCACACAGAGAAAATACAACCAACCTTAGTTACAGCCCCTCATCAACCACACACTGTTAGGAGATTCACCAACCCGGGAGGAAGAGCCAATGTACAAAATAGGTCCAAGTGTACCATTTCGTCCAAGATTTTTGCCGCAAGAATTTGTCCTAATTGTCAAGCCTAACGAAATTAAAATTGCCAGAAGGCATAAATTAGGTTAGATTATCTTAAGTGTAACAGTTTTTACAAAGGATCGGAGCCGTTATGTATGACGCTTAGTCGAAGCCCAGTTGTTAGCAGTAGAACTTGAAGCAGGCGCATTCGCGCCAATTGGTACTTGACTGAAACGCTCCCAGTGCCATTTATGAGTTATTCCACACACGGTTGGGAACCTATATTACAGAAAAGTGTTACATCCAGGTAGAAGACTGTAAAGAAGCTGTCAAGCATTCCGTGTGGTTACTGTAGAATAATTCACTGGAGTGGTTGAACAGAGTTCAGTTTTACCAAATGATTAACATCATGCAAACAGTGAGCTGTTGCGTTTCCAATGTGCATAGACTTGACTCGATCTATCGTCTTTGACTGGCTTCCTAACGAACTGGAATTTATAACGATCACATGATACATCGACTTGCAAACAGTGTGAGACAGAAACTAGCCAACACCTTTCTATGAATCATGTGTTCAAAAACCGGGCGTACGTGGCGCTGATGAGATATATTGAAGTCTAAACATCTCTTCGCCAATTCGCTGATGGTCAATGGGAGAGATTGAATGGAGAAGACCACCCTTGTAAATCGAATCAGCCTTCTAGTTTTTGCTACCGTTGAGTGAATTAATATAAACTGTGAACAAGTGAAACAGTTGAACATGTGCGTGTTCAGTCTGTTGTCTTTATCAGAACTGCAACGATTTAAACCTCTTCGTACCTTCTGGCGTACTTTAATGAGAAGAGGGCAAACCACCAGGAAGTGTTAACAAGGCGAAAGATTTAGGTCTGTCTACATTGCAATCGTCTTCCGCATCAACGTAATACAGCTGCAGCGGGCCGACGGATGACCTCGTTGCCAAAGAAAGCGGGTGTGAGTTTTCTGTCCTGAAGTACTTTGTGCGAAGGTCGGTGCAGAACTCCAACAGAAATCATATGGGTGCTGAAGAAGATACGGAAAGTGGCAGCGCGCTGTACGTGACTTATTAGGATGGGCTAAAGAATCCTAGCCAACGTACCTCTGGACAGCAGAAAACTACCAGGGGGTTTGATGTAAACATATTCATTGGCAACATATACCGGGAGGATCCTCAAAATACTCAATGTGCAGAGAAGGGAAAATTGAGTTGTAACAGGAAATGGTAAACAGGTTGGTAAGTCTGACTATCGCGGACAGCTGAGAAACGGTCTATCATTTCAAAGGATGGTTAACTTACACAATAAGTTAACCACGGAGATGGTGAGCTCATCAAAACTGGAGTTGTCCAGACGAGGTGCTGGGAAGCCACTATCCCAGCTGTAGTTTAGAAAATATCCGACTTTGGAAAACACTGTCTTAAACCTATCTTCACTTCCTTCCTACCCGAAAATGTTTGTTTGGTTTGGCAACTGTTTTCTCCTTCTCTCAATGCCGAGAGAGACATCTATCTCACGTCGATGTTTATGTGAAATTGTGGTTTGATATTCAAAATGGTTCACAGCTATCTTACACACCGACTGGCCTGTTTTAATCACGTATACCTTAACGGTTTTACGTTCTGCATGAAATGCTACGGGCATGGGGAAATAAATCAACTCTAGGACAAAACTTTACGGATGATAATTTGTATGGAACGTTTGATGGTTTCAAGAAGGCCGGTTTGAATAGAATGCCGAGCTTTCCTTCTGATCGATCCTCACGTGCGACATCCACAGTAAGACTCGGGGTTTTAAAAATTCAGGGTTTTCACAACCTTGTAATATATCCAAAGTTTTGTGCTTCTATGTATGTGGTTATCGCTCTTTGACAACTAACTTCACTACATAATACATACTTGATTACTATCAACTGTTAATGGGGTGCCCAAGAACTTGATGGATTCACAGTTAGTCTGTCCTTTGGGTGCAACTGACGGTCAGACTAACTCCTGATTACCGAGCTTGAAATAACTAGTGTTCGATGGAAGAGCGAGGTTCATAGACAAATCTGTAGGGTACTAAAGGTAACAACTCGCCTGCAGCATTCTGAACCCAACTGAATCGGGCTGTTCTGTTTCGCTTAGGGCGTCGCTGATCTTATGTCACACTGCCTCAGCTAGCATCAATGAGCACACGCGCAGCTGTTACTGATAGTTGATTTTCATTATCTCCGAAAACGAATAGCAGGTGCGCATTTTTATATCTCATACTGTTTCCCGTAGTACTGCCTGGGATGCTTTTTTTCTAGTGACCATTCAGTCAGTCCGTATTTTTGACTGTCCTGATGTTCACCAGGTACCAGAAGTAAAGAGGAAGATAAAAACGACGGTCGACCCCAACAGACTCCCAAGGTGTTGGTGCAAACACCGTTAGTCGGCTTACAAACAGATGAGTGTGGCGGTCTGAATATGGTTTGTATTTTAATAAGATTCAACGCTATATTCATTCTTCAGCATGTGTACAGGCTACAACGCAGAGTCTGACTAAAGGGGTGTGAATGTGGCATACCATTCAGTAAACTGGAATACGTCAACAGTGTCCTTCAATTGTACGGGCTTGCATGGCGAAGCAAGAGCCAAAGAGAAAAGAGAACACCTATCCTCGAAATAAACAGAGATGTCTAGGTTCCCATACCCTAGATTGCTGTAGGGTTAACTGATATGAGCATCCTCTAGGTGGAGCGTTCATGCACCGCAGCGTACCGCTTGTTTGAACGTAGAAAGCTTTCTTGGAATTGATAGCAACCCACATTTTCGATCACATCTATTGGTTGGTCATATGTTACAATAATACGCTGCACGAAAATGAGAATACTATCACTGACATGCATATATAACAGGATCGAGTTTGTACCAAGTTATGACAAACAGGAACGTAGAACTATAAGCAGAAGGTTCACGCATCTTTCAATGAAAGTATATGTATCAGTTCTACCTACCCAGCACACTTTGATCCTATTATCAGCAACGAAACAATGGTTCCATAATGTACCAGTTGGAGCGTAATAATTATTTCATTTTACTTTTTCTGTGTGCAGTTGACCAAGACTGGTATTATGTAACTGAACGACTTTGATCTCACTGAGAATTGCTTTACACTGCAAAATTAACACCAGTGGGAAAAATATCACTTTGAATTCCATGACAACATCTACGAAATTCACCGGCTATATAACCCCTATCTTACGGTATCATAAGTTTGAAACTTGTTTATTTTCAGCGAAGTTCTATGCTTAACTCTTTCCTCATATTTATTTCTTTCTTTGTCGAAAGCAGACACGGTATACACTAATTATGAATCTTTTCGCGAGTATGTTTGTAATATGTGCGTAGTCTATTCAGAATGCTGTGCTGTTACTGAGTAGACAGACAGGTAACTCACATTTCTACATTGTCACCGAACTCAGCCTACCTCAACGGTGGCACACATACACACTACACACAGCGCACGCTGAATGCACCGTAAGCAAAGAAACGTTAGGCAGGTAAGCTACCCATTGTGCTTGATACCGCGAAAGATCAGAGTTGTATGAGTGATCCAAGACGCATCTGTTCAACATTCTTTGGTATGATACCCTGGTTAGTGCTTTATCAGGATGTGGAAACAAAACCTTTTATACCAATGAACGGTTGAATACACTAGCAGACCTTGATATATATGACCCATAATAGCGTGCTGAACATTGTAAGATGTAAATCCACTGGTCTGTGGACAGTACTATTTTGTTACACCGTATCCTTTCTCATTCAATTAGATCGTCAATTACGGATTTTTTACGAAGAAGTACGGAATTCAGATAACCCACAAGAATTAACTTGAGGGAAAAAACCTGGTGACGTAAATCGAGATATATTACGAATATTTCAGCGAAATGTATGCGGGTTTGATCCTGGATGACCAGACCTCTGATATTCAGTCCGTCTCTCTGTCTGTCCTAATATACGTCGTGAGTTTGTCGATGTGGAAGGCAATCATTGAGGGGTTAGTTTAAGCAACAAGAAATAAACATGTTCGAGAATCCAAACATCTCATGAGTAGCAGTGAATCTGAAAATCTTTGATCAATGACCCTAGTTAGAAGGTGGCCAGTTTCGTTGCTATAAATGGTGCAATGAGGACGGAGGATCACACTATACTACTCACGAGTAGACTGGCCGAGGTGTATTTAGATTTTGATGTGACCAGTGGATTCGATGCGAGAAAGCCTAGTTGTGCGGTAACGCAGCACAAGCGGTTCTTTATTCAGTCTCCAGGGTACTGATGTAGGCCACCGTGCGACAACCTTATCCATTTCCTTCTCAATTCTTGATCTGTAATCGGATGTTTTTAGTTACTGACCAGGTTGATTAAATAGAAGCGTATCTCCTCATCAGCAGTGGAAAGAACGGACAAATAGAACATCAAGCTACGGATTATAAACATGTCACCATACTTGGAAGATTAGGCACACTGAAAATGTTCACGGATATTCAGGATGACCAAAACCTTAACCCAAAATTACTGACAACCGAAAACCACAAGGTTTCGGCAGTCCCACTTGGGTTGTTGAAACGAGATCAGAGCTGTGATTGTGGCTGTAGCGTGAGGAAGCTACACTGTTGAGTGACGAATCCACATGTTTTCAATCGATTCTGTAAACAAACAGCAGGGCACATCGTCACGGACAAATTTTGTGGTGCGTTACAACAACACTATTCACATTGGACCATGTACGGAAATGTTGCCAAGGTACTGTTTTACAAAAACAGCTTATTGTTAGCCAATAAAAGTGGGAAATGTTGTACAAACCTGTAACCGGACCTACCTTGCCTGCAGATTACAAAATGCATCATGATAAATTGTGACAACTCGTAAATAAGGCATTTCTTAGCTTCCTGCTAAACCTTACGAATTTAGCCAATTGGTTTTCAATCCATAGCCAGTAGAGTTCAGTCGACTAAAACACAATCTTTTCCTTCCACCCTCGACCCCAACCTTGACGTGTCCTCAATTTGGTTCCGCTTTTAACTTTCATAATGTCCTTCACCATTTAGAAGTGCCAAAATTCTGGATTGACGAACGACTGAATAAGTATCGTGATGCAAGTGACTTACACGGGAAAATAATGTAGGTGACTGAAAAATTTAGCCAACAAGGGAAAGTTAGCAGAATAGCCGTGTGGAGAAGTACTGTCCAAGTGAGCTAGGTGTGAGACGGTATACTTGTATCTTTTTTCTAAATTGGATCATTTGTTTGGATCAGCTACTTTATTTAACCGGACTTGCTAGAATTTCTTTGTATTATCTCAGGTAGGGACGTATGTCTTTAACACATTGCTTTCGGTGTCATCAACCTGATAAATAGTGGCTGCGGCAATAGCACGTTTAAAATTGTTGGCCACCGAATTGAAATGGTTCATCCCCCTATTTGCCATTCCCATTTTTACTTACTAAGTTGTCTTGTAGTCCCAAGCCCGACCCATACAGATGTTGTTTTAATGAACCAGGTTCTTATTAATCGTCAACATTTCCAGCAGCTATGTGAAGCAGACCCAAAATCAAGGGAATGTGTCGTACGTTTTCAAACGCGGCCAACCTGTGCCTATCTCTCATGTGTTGCAAAGTCAGCGAATCGCGGTCTCCGAAAGAGAGGCCTCAATTGAGAACAAGCTTACTGACCGAACCGTGACCAGTGTTACGTTTTCTCGTTCTCCTTCTAAACGGATATATTATAGCTGTTCTTGACGGTCCTTTGACATTGCTGACACACTTTGGAAGCAGTTTTTGTAACCGGAGACGATCGTCTTAACAGATAAAAACATGTCAATTACAACCCATTTTTGTCCTTTAACATGAACATAGAAATATTTTGTTCACTCGCTGATCCGTCCTTGTGTTGCGTTTAACTTATCAATAAATTGCAGATTATTGCAAACAGTCTTCTTTGGATACTAAGGTTAAAGTATTAAGTATGATAGAGTTAAGGAACTTTATTACCTTCGTTGGTATCACAAGCTCGCAAAGTGAACTGACACATTTTGCTCGGATCACGAGGAAGTACCATGGGTTTGTGGGATTCAAGAAAAGAAACCTGCAATTTCGATAATGTTGCACTTATTGAGTTAAGTCAGGATGTGGCTTCATTTGGTTTACTTGTATTCCAAATACTTCTGTCTTTAACTCACTTTGCTTAGGGCACACTACAATCCACAATCATACCGACGTCTAGTGAAACCAGCACTCAGGAATAGGTTAAATGAGATAACCGACTAGTACCATTGACTAGTGAATGAAGATCTGTGTAGAAATCACATGAACTGTCCTTTTCAGCGAACAAAACAGTTCTGGATAAATTCTCATCTTAGGGCGTTACAAGTATAGATCGCACAAAGTAACTTTAAGGGAAGTTGTTGATCATGACCAAAACCAAGATTAAACTATTAGATGAAACGTAACCAGGACTTCACTGTGGTTATGGTCACAAGAAAACAAGGTTTTTGAATGTCGTTGTTAATAGGACTGAGTAGAAGGGACGTGATCAAATCGCCAGGTGATTTGAGTGTGCATGTTTGGTAATGATAACCCCAAAGTGTAGACGAACTGTCTTTTAACACACAAATCCAGGTAGCCTAATCGGAGTGCAACCAACGGTTGTCCGTATGGTTGCTTAGTGTGATATATAGATTACACCTGCCTAAGAACGTATCGGCAAAGTTTTCATCAACGAAAAATGTTGTTTTATAATTCCCATGGGATCTTTCAGTTATTTGAAAAATACCAAAGACTCTTCTTTGGTTGCAAAACTCAAGCAATAATTGATGCTTAATAGTAAAATAACCGAGGCAAGATCAACTCTTCAGTTTTTAGCTGAACGTACTGTTAAGAATGAATACTCACCTATCTACTGGAAATCACTCCACTGCAACTAAATTCAACCAACGAGTAAAAACAAGGAGGCTGCATCCTCTATCGCGTGTCATATACTAATGACGAATCACCAGTGTAATCCCACAACGGCATTCCGCGTTATCTACTCAATGTTAAACAGGCGAACACTACGCTGTGCCGAAGCGATTGCAATCAGAAAGTTCAAACCTGTGTTGTGTGTTCAGAAAAAAAACGTTTGTAGGGTTGTAACTACCTTGGTAGTGACAATGATTGTGCGCTCTGACGATTGGCTTTCTCTGGTATCTTGTTCGCTTTCTAATACTGATATGTAAATGGTCTGTAGTATGCTGTCGTAAAGAGGCAGCGAAATTCTACCGGACATATATCGTGCGATATCAGCCTACTGTCTTTTTCATTCAGATTTTTGACGGGGAAAGAATGTTTCAACGAGTAAGTTACCGAAGGGACATGCGCGAAGTAAATGCCAGACGTATACTTCTCAGTTAGCTGGTTTCATAAGTAATCGAGGTCAGCTTTATGGTATGTTCCGAGATCCAGCAGAAATAGAAAGAAAACCTTCGAGTTCAACGTGTAGAAGAACGTAGCAAGGTCACTCATGAGGAATGGAACAAATCAACTCCTCGGAGCCAGTCCAGAGAAGCCACAGATGCAATTCTTCGAACAACCATAGCGATCCGTTAAATGTTTTGCTCTCTAACATTGAGCGAAACGCTAACATTTTATCGTTTGGATGAAAATTCTGCTACCGCAGCGAAAATTTGGACAATCTGACCGGTTTAAAAAAATTGATAATTATTTACAAAAGCTACGGCAGTCTCTAAAACTGAAATCCGAACGTTTCAAATCTAATCGCTTCAATGCTTGACAGCAATACCGAAGTCCTAGAATGTCAGTTTATGGTGTATTCACGTAGTCTCATTTAGAGAACTTCTGCGTTGAAAACCGACTATTCGATTCTGATAGCAAGGCGGAATAATCCAGTCGAAATTGTTTGGATGAATAGGAACGATTACTTTGCAAACATATATACCATTCTGTCTAACAAAAAAAAAGAATTCCAAGGGGTGACAATTGGAAAAGATGAAACCGTAGGAACTGGAAAGGAGCTATGGAGTAGTCGACGTCGGTTGAAATAGGTTATTGTTAATAATACACTTGTGCTGGACAGCATTCGTTCTAGAACAGCACGTAACCTCGGGGCATTACAGGTTTTTAAAGACAAGTGTAGTCTGCCCTACCGTGCCACTGTGCAACGGCCTGTAGAGAATCTGATATCAATTAAAACAGAAATTGTGAAACATTTCAAGAGATGTAATTGAAATCGTTGACTCTGTCTCAAAACTCAATGTATTCGGCAAGAAAGTGTCATTTTTGACGTTTCGTCCCAACTTACCAACATCACATTTGTCAAATCCTTACAATTTTCATCCGGCTATGTCGAAAGACTAACTGTGGCTGAACTGAAAGTTTCATTATTGTTCTGTGTTTACAACATTCAGCTCCAATTTACTGGTTAACCCTGACACCAGTTAACCTTGACACCAGTGACAATGTAGCCATCGGCTCACTATGAGGCTTGCTGCTTACTGACATATTTGTCGATGTGATCAAAAACAACAAATTAGACGAATAGTGGTAACACTGTTCTTCGAATAACGTGCACACCTAATGCAGTGCATTTACAAAACCGGAATAACCGATGTAATTCTTCACGTTTCGAATGAAGGCTCATGCTAGCGAATCACCAGTTATGTAATCCGTAACAACCTGCATATAACGATTATACTTTGACAGCAATAATTCACGCTGTAATAAAATTGCAAATTCCTCCGTTACTTAGTCGAGATATTTCACGAAATTACCAAGATTAAGAAAAGCGCAGAATAATCCCACGGCAAACACCGGTGTGGAAGCGGCTGTCTACCTTCTCAGAATAGGCCACAATTGTCAGCGTGAACTACTGAGAAGGATAATGTCGTAGAAGTTCAACTGCAGCCGAAAAGCCGAGAAGTTTTCCCTCTATCGGCCATGTACAGTAAATAGTGTAGCGTCATGTTAGATTGGTTCAATTTTTGTTGGTATCATGTTGTACACTTCGGCACTTCCTGATGAGATGTTTGTTTAGTCCAGTTGTATACCCTATTTGCTTTTCCGTTCAGTGCGCTACATGCTGGACGCTCAATGGCTGTGCACTTTTCCCTTGCTATGTCGTGGCAATGCATAGAGTATTGCGTTGCTTGTTGGCTTCCAAATCAACAAATCTGAAGTGAAACTGTGTAGCAGCGTTCCAGCAACAGTCGTTCAAGCCAAAGTGATCACATTTTCCACCGTGTATAAACGTAGAGCCAAACTGACGTACGTAAATTCAGCAGCAATTCGGCCATCAATTCTTTCAAGCGCTATGACAATGGATTTGAAATATAAACAGTCGTCCATAGCAACCGCATGAACCGCATGAATGTTGGTGTTCACTGCTCCTCGTTCTTAGCGGCGGCATCACTGTCCAAGAGAATTATCGCAGTGGTGCGTAATAAAGATTTGATTCACCTGCATAAGTCATCCTAGAGGTTGGGCGGAGATTGAAGACCACAATGGATAGAACAGACGTTGCATAAGCGAAGAACACGTTCCTTGAAGCAGTCATTCGTTTCGAAAGAATGTTCCTCCAATAATTTGATATCTATTACAACAAGGACTTACTAAGATAACAGCGCAGAGCCGTAGGATT
Source organism: Paragonimus westermani (assembly GCA_008508345.1). Lineage (NCBI taxonomy): Eukaryota > Metazoa > Platyhelminthes > Trematoda > Plagiorchiida > Troglotrematidae > Paragonimus > Paragonimus westermani. Next base: position 192,463 of record QNGE01000663.1, read on the forward strand.
CAAGGTTGCCTTCTGCGTCTCAGTGAACGTGTGGCCAACTGGGCCAAGATGGTCAGGAGTACGCTAGGTCTCAAACTGTTTTCTCTACTCTACCGATCAACCGAACTTTAGAAATATCATTGATTGGAACATATTTATGGAACGAAGTTCATCGTTGAGTAATGATTATGAACAACCTAAGAACGGTATTTTTCAATGCAGTAGATGCACCTGATACGGGAATGAGTGGTCAGCATTTAAGTGTAAGTTCTGTTTATCCATGCTAGTCAGATAACTGTGCGCCATTTGCTTATCACGTGCGTCTAGGTCGGTTACATTTCATATCACTCTTCCTGTGATATTTCGTAGCTTATTTTGGATAATAATATCACGCTAAATAGGGGCGTGATACTAGAAACTTTCATCATTTGAGTGAGTGTTGAACACTGGTTTGTTTTCCAATCTGGTGGCCGTCACATTCTCTGAAGTCTTCTGATTAATACACTCTTGATCCCCTGTGAGTTCCGTTTGGAGAATGTACTATCGTACCACCATGTACCGTCGAATACGCGAGGACCACACAAGACTTGGCATCAGCAATCTTGAGGTCTCCTACGTTACTAACCCTGCCACCTTGGGAAGTGAACTTATTTCATTGACTAAGCTTGGCAGGCCTTCTGTTTGTTACGTTTACTCGAAACTGAAGAGGACGAAGATAACCAGGTGATGGGGACATGGTGTATCCATTCCCATCTGTTCAAGCGATGGGCGACCTACTTGGTTCATGTGTGTTCTGTGAACAATATATCATTCGATTCATGTAATGTCGATCGTCGGTGTATTAATGCTGCCCGATGATTTTCCTAGTATATTTTTGATCATCTGAGGTTGTTTAGCTTGGTCTGAATTCCAATTTCACGTTTAACTTTACTCTACTTGTACGTTTAGAGTAGCATAACTTTATCTTCAACGTTGGCTCGAACTGTCTGTCCCTACTCGCCACTGTTTGTCAGGTTAACATTTGTTTCATTCCCATAAAATCTATATCGGCCTTAACAGAAAAGCACTGCATGTCATACTGACAGAATAAGCTGCACGATGTACTAAGTTTCTACTACACTGTTGTGCGTTTTTAAACCTGGTCGTCAGTTGCTCTACATCTAAATTGTTTAGCATTGTATTTGTAAAACCACGTTTGATATAGGTCTATATATTTACGTATAATCACTTGTCCTCTGGCTATTTTGAGATATATTTATATCTAGCCCCGAATATGTGTGAGACCAGCCTACTAGAACGCATAATCCGACTATTCTGTTGATCTGACATCGGGTTCGTCAAACGGTGGCCCCATGCCTAAGGGCTTACTCAAACAAACTTCATTAATAACCTTCGTTTATACGGTTTGTATCACTGTTAATTAACATGAGCCTTGTAAAATTGTAACTGTTCAAGCTAGACATCTTCCCATCGTGTCTTTTGTGAAACTGTCAATTTCCAGTATTCTTTGATCCACGAAAAGTCGTTTTGCTCCTACCCAACCAATGACCATTTATTTGAGCTGACCCAATTCCCCTTTATCGTCCCCATTACTAAATGATCCCTACTTGTTCATTTCCTTGTGAGAGCACATTCATTTTTTGGTCTTGAGAACTTTTCACATTCCAAGTGAGAAATTTGATTTTCCTGTATACTTACCCAAATGGTACTTCATTAAATCCAGTTTTTAGGACCGACTTCTTATTAACCGTTTCAAAGGTAAGTTGTTATCCCTACCATTTAATATTGTTGGAGGCATTTATTGGATCTCCAAATTACGCGTAACTCGATGTAAACTCGTATCGGTATCCAACGATTCAATGTCGTTTCGTGAGTATTCCCGCCCAGCGAGTTTTGCTATATGTTGAAAGTGAACAAACAAACAACTCGAAGACTTTCTCAGTGTAGCGCCCCTCAATTTCCATGCATCAGGGAAAGAAATGTAGGTGAGATTATTTAATGGGCGCTCAAAAATTTATTACGAATTCACACGCTGAAGCACACTGCATACGACCTACTAATGTATTTTCAAGAATAGGGAACAACCTCAACAATTTTGTTGATAGCGACGCTTCCCAAATGTCACAAAACACCCTGTTCGTTTTTAGTGAGTCAGCCAGAAGGAACACTGAGGTTTCACTCAGTGTGTTACTTCGGTTAGGGTGACCAACTGTTATCGACGATATGTGACTGATGAGTTACGCTTTCAATAAGACATATAAGAACATCGTGTTCACTCTGAAACGAGAAACTAGCGGTCGAAAACCATTTTTGGACATAGCACCAGCACGCAGGTCAGATTGGTTGTTTTAATGAATTGAGTAAGCGACAAACTTGTGGCGGTCAACGCCTACGTTGCTGCAGCTATTTGTCGACTGGTATCAAGAGGAGCCTTGTACGCCGCTTGACCTATACAGTGAAGAGAGCTTGTACAATAGGATTGGAGCTGGACATGTTACAGGATATCCATTCTGTTAACGTTCATCCTTAGAACTGTAGAACCAGAAAAATGTAAAATAGACCACCGCTAGCCTCAGTGAATACGGTTGGTAGGAAAGTGAATTACATAACCTTGAAGCTTAGAGGAGACGCAGCAACCGAGTTGATATCGCGCCAGCTGACGTGAACGGCACTGCCTATTAGGCTGCAAATCCGGTTATAACGTTGCATTCAAAAAGGATAGTGTTGCTTCATCTGAAGTTTAATACGCCAAACAGTGCTGTCACATTTGGTCTGTTCACCATATATTAGTAGCACCATTAGGTATTTATCGGAAGGAATACATGAACACTGCCGGGCGTGGCTTCCCGCGTGAACCACAAAGAATAATAACTCATCTAATCTGGTCCACCTGGTTGACTTTGACCGACACGCAGAAACGGTTTCACACTGTTTATAGTGCACCGATCAACGCTTCACTGAAGATCAAGTGACGCAACCAGTTCGTATCGGATTCTACCTAAGTCACTTGGATTTGTGTTAAAAGGCAGTTCGTTCACAATTTAGGATTATCATGGCCAAGCATGTACACCCAAAACACAACAATTTTATCCGGTTCTTTCAATTCATTCCTACTGACAACGACAGTCCCAAACCTACTTCGTTTGTGACCATAACCATAGTGAAATCGTGGTTGTGTTCTACCCGATAGCCTTTCACTTATTTTGTTCTTGATCAGTAGCTTCCCTTAGTATCTTGGTTTGATACATATAATTTAGACTTTACTGTAAACAATCGCGTCTGCTGAGAAAAGGTTATCAATGACTGTTGTGTATCCGGCAAATTGTAAAACGATGGACGACAAAGGCGTGGTCTGTCACATCAATACGTAACTAGATACAGAACGAAGTTATAGACTAGCTTGGTCACATTCTGTTTGCCTTGTACTATGAAGAGTATTACTGTTCAGACGATGAACATTTGAATTGAAATGTAGCCTTTTGGTTAATTTCTGTTAATTGCCGTCGAGTTCCAATCACTAGCGCAAAAGGAATATAAACCACATCTCCGGGACATACTAGCCCAACCGGAGTGAACCCTATACGAATAACTGTAAAGATCATAACACAAACTCTCCAACTTCCAGATCAACTGATAATCTGGTAACTCATGATGCTGTCGTCTGTTTTACTCGGTTGCAAAACTGAATGATTATTTCCCGTGAGCCTGTCATAGAATTTGCACTCAAGCGAGGTGAAAACACTACTTGATGTCTTACAGTTTTATCACACTTATCCAACAACTTTTAGAATTGTGTGCAAGTTCTACGTTCTGATAACCGAGACACAAGGAGCACCTTGTTGTACTCTAGGAGAGAGTTGGCGTTAACATAATGGGATTGGGAAGGGCATATCTTCAGCTGATTTTCGTAAAAATGAGGAGTGTATTGCACCAAGAAGTATGTTGTATTGACTGCTAGTAACTGACAATTGCTTACATGTTAAGGTTGCGTTCTCTAAACCTAGTCCCCCATTTTATACGCAATATTATCGATCAATCCGATCCATGGACCTTGCAATTTTAGCGGCGGATGCTCCACTGGGCTTAGTGACACCAGCGAATTATCGACCACTTTTAAAAGCCTTAGATGCGCAAGTGTCAGTTGGAATTCATGCATACATGCCGCCGATTGTCAAAACGCTTCAGCAACTCTGCACCTTAGCTTTGGACAGCTGTGCAGCTCCTTCATAACCGACATACCAGGTACGCGTGGCTGATCAGAGTACTTACAACAAATACGGATTGTCTCAATAGCCCTGGTCTTACAGCAGCAGGACCAAATGCTCGATGGTTTATCGTGTTCTGCTCTGATGTTAGTATAAAAATAGGTGAGTTTTCGTCTTTCACCTGGCATCTTACTGGCTATAACCAATTCGAATTTGCGAGGAAAACGAAAATAGCTAACCTGTAGCCTTAAAACGTCCCCATATCTAGTCTTGGGGATCTCAGGCCCAACAAAAGCGCTGTCAGTAGGTAGTGCACCATCGCATCTGCTGCTGGAAATTCAGTTTGAAATGAGACAAAGGTAGTCCTTGGAATCACGGCACTGGTTGACATCAGGTTGAGTAAAGACTTCTACGCCCTGCATTCCCTTGGTTACTCATGATAGGAGAGATTCACACAGTGAATAAAAAGGGCATATCATGTTTCTACAATAGTTCTGTGTGAGACAATGTGAAGCACATTTAATATCCACGTTTCCAGGGTATTGATCTACCATAAGCGCGTCTGACGATGAGAGTGGAAATGAACTACTTTAAATCCCGAAATCGCCCCAAAATGATTCACTAATAAAGAACAAAGATTTTCGAGGTCCTGGGAACAATTCACTATATCTTTCTTGATAATGAAATTAACGGAGTGATTCAAATTCCAATGTTCTTGACTAGTTATTCTTCTCATAGTTTTTCAATCCCACCAATCTTTCCACATTATTATGGCGTTTTTTTGAAATCAAAATGCGTAAGTGTTGCAACTGGCTTACGTGGACATAAAGCTGAATAAAGGGTGATCAGTCGACTGCGTTTGGTTTGCTCTTCGGACAGCCAGCTAAGAACGTTTGTGTGTTCCACTCAATTCCATTCAATATCGAAGCTTTTGAAAATCAAAAAAACGCAATGTTACTTTCTTTTATGAAAACCAATGTACTTCCTTCCACAACGACCAAAACTCAATTCATCTTACAAATGCCCCTGATTTTGCCGTAACAGCAGCGCCGTTTCCGAAATAAATTTCGAGGTTTTTTTAGATTTACCATGCTGAAGAAGACAAGTATGCAACGGGGAAAGCTTATTACTTTCATGTAACTAACTCCTAAAGTTTTAGCTGTGAAAGATATGCTTTTCTGAACGTCCAACATAGCAGAGTTGTGAACACTTCCACAAGTGCCAGACAAGCGTACCTAGATTCAGAATCTTTGCTGACGGAATAATGTCGCCTACAATGATAACACCTCCAACACGGTCGAAAAATAGTCAACGTGGTTCATGCCTAACCATACCAATTGTTATGTAACCGTATGCAAAATGTACTATATAAAGAGCACATATGGATAAACCAGTACACAATATCCACCTTCAAACAGTTAAGTAAGCAACAATGACAACGATGTTCCGTGCACTCTTTCAAGTCTATTCAACTTCTGCCACTATGCGTCACAGTAAATCCTGCAGAAAAGATGAAAACGTAGAACGTTCATATAGATAAGAAGACAGAAAAAATGGTGATGTATTTTCGACACTCAAATTTGTTGGCATTTCTGATGCGATACAAACCCAACATCATATACATTTTGATAACTGATAAGTGATCCCTAAGGATTTCTAAGAATCCTGGATGCAATCGTGTTTTCTCGCCTTTCTGTTATACGCACTTGATTTGTTGCATACCTGCTTTAGAGAACCTGATGCGAACTTAGTGCCCTATTCTTCAGTCGTGTAGCTAATTGTTTGCTCCCATCCTAACCAAATTATCGATTACGCTTTCATGTGTGTTGCTGCACACTTGAGTGTTGTCAAACAGGCCCCAGTTCAATTCAGGTTGTTTTGTTATTTTCTTCATTATTGCTTCCGGTATCAGAGTAGACTACGGCTAATCACTCAGCAGATTTGCAAACACTGCTGAAACGTAAGATTTGCTTCCAAACCCCAACGCGTTCTTCTGTTTCCATGTCTGTTGGGATTACGTTTCGGCTGATCTTCAGGAAAGACGTTCTAAATTGTTAGTGAACACGGGTCGAACGTATAACCTTTTGTTCGCCATAGTTATGGTCGTAAATTTCACTTCCATTGATATCTTCAAAACACCACTGAAATGTGCAATATGATCACAGGAGAACAGTTATTCCACGCTGAGAAATTTGAAGGCAAATCCTTTGAAGTTAAACTATCGAGATGGTTGGACATCAGGCAGGCAACTGCCTGGGCAAATGGAAAGACACACAATAGCTCGTAAATGTTCGAACGTACAACATTTCACGACTTTTTTAGTCAATACGAAATAGTTAGTGTCCAGACGTTGTAGAATATCTTCTAGCATAATTTGTAAACGTATGATCAAGTATTAAACACAGCTCAGCGCAGTACACTAACAAGTATAAAATGATCGTGTTGAATATGACGAATAATATAGCGTGTACTTTCTTGTCAGACTTTCTTGCGATAGCAATATATTCGTGTTGGTTAACAAAACGGAACGTTAACAGACGAACGGGATTATTATACTGTACAGTTAGTTCACGCTGTTTATTCATTAAGGCATTGAAACAGTGCGTAAAAATGGCTACAGATTTGACCAGTTCGGTAACCAAAGTATGGTGAATTCACAGACGATACGATAGACAGCGCCTTTTCTCAGATCCCGACTATGCTGATTACCAGTGATCTGACGCCTTCCGGTAATCTTTTACGTTCGTCACAAGTGCGAGGTCGTTCTAGTCGCTTAACATATTTGAGGTGACAAACAGGTATTATAGTGTAGCTCGCCAAGCGGTTGACTGACTCCTCTTTCTGTAATAGGGTAACCTCTGAATTTGGAATCGAATTGCCCTGTACAACCAAATTGTGACTGAAAATCTCTTTCTTTATAGCATCAACAAGTTATTATGTAGTATTCTGAGAGGGTTTTAGGTAAAGGGGACACAAGATAAAAGAGTGTTATATTATGATCATGTGAGGTATGTAGACGGGTATATTTTTAACGTTTCAAGTATGCTCAGCATTTGTACTATGATCAGTTAGCATTCGAAAGGGCTACGTTAGCTACAGTGTGATAATTGTGAACAGACGTGTATATTTGGACAAAGATATACGTAAACTAGGAACATTTTTTCTCACGTATGTGCGTGGTTTAAATACAACTGCACAAGATCATTCTTGCTGGATTTAATAATAAACATTGGAACCGGTCAATTACTCTGACAGCGTAAATGCTTGTTTGAACCAGTTTGATGTCATACCACACTGACCATTTTCACTCTAACGTTGGACAGGTATAGTCTTCAGCCAAACGGTGTTTGAAACTGAACGTGACGCCTAGTAAGACCAAAAGGTTTACATGTCTTGTTGTAAAGTATATATACACTTTTTGGGAGTAATTGTATACGAAAGATTGTTTTAAATGTAGGAACAATTCACTGTGAAGTATATTGGAAAGTAGTATTTTTGAACTTTGAAAGTCCACAAAATAAACTCTGTTTCTGTGTCTGTGCTAGGAGCCGTACTGCAGACCGGTCGAGTAGTCAACGGCGAGCCTACTACCGTAAACACATAAGTAGTAAATTCAATTTGATTCTCTATAATTCGGGCGGATTGATTTCAAACTTTTGAGAACGATCTTTTCATTTCAAGGAATATGATCAGCTAGACAAAGTATTTTCCAGTGTACGTCGAGGGCTCGCTAAATATGGCTCATCATTTTTGCACAAAGAGCTGTCTATGAACCTGCAGTACTCGAATGGAGGTTGAGTAGATAGTTTGTGAGGGTGTAACCGGGCAGTTGGAATCAATTGTGCATGGTTGGTGTGGTCTACTATTCGCCTGGTCTTGGCTGTTTGGAAGAATCTACGTTTTACAAGGTTGAACGGATTTAACTATTGTATACCGAAATTGCGCGCAAAAAAGGCAGTTGGTATACAACGGTCACCCAACCCCCTAAAGGCTACTTGCAAATGTCAGCAATGTATCACGATTTTGGATTTGCTGGCTGATAGTTTCACTAGTCAGTTGTGACACGGAGACTCCAATGATGGGAGGGTTTTTGTACATTAGACAAGTAAGAGTTAAGATTGCCAGAGGGGCACCTGTAGACAATTCTAATATCGCCAGCTGATAGAAATGGTTTGTTTTGTTTGATAAATTCACATTTCAGTTGTCCACACTACCAGGAATAGCTGTTCAAAAACACTTACTAGAATTACCTACCGGTGACCAGTTGAGGGAGTGAGCAAGTGTCTCCTGTTTGTGTTCAACCTTCAAGGTTTGGAAGCAGATCAGCCACACGAGGGCTCAAGTGCAGCAAAATACATAACTCCGACCAAAAAGCGTTTATGAGGCAGCCTTTTACATGTCAAACAGTAAGATGGTAACGGCATTGTTAAAATCACCGGGTTTTGTAACATGATTAAAAAACTCCAACTGACACGTAATGCTAGAGCGTTTGCTTACGAACACATGCCCGCATAATTCAAGAGATTTCTTGGAAGAAAAATTACACACGCTAATCGAAATCGGATGCCGCTAACCGATTTATAAAGCAGTTTCGACAGTCAGTTTTATAAACTAACAAACAGACATTTCCTTCAGTGGGAAGAAGTGAAATCATTGTTGAAGGAAGCATCAAGAGAATGAGCAGAAGAGAAGCAACATCGTCCTCTCCGTATCTGAATGCAACAAACTGGTTATCAGCAGAACTATGATAATAAGAAGGTATGATGATATCGGACTTTGGATGTTTGTCAACAGAATCAACGGGATTATGGTATGAGAACGCAATCTTTTCTACAGGAAGAGGTGAAGAAAATGACTTTCATTCAGTGTTCACCGAGGTCACAGATTGTGAACTGAAGATCCCACATGTCATAAGATGACCATCAACAGTAGTGTTATCTTGCAGAATTAATACTGAGATATTAAGCTCCCTCGAATATATACTACATCTCATTTATTACACCATCTCTACGCCCCTCTGACTTCTGCTGTGGACACTTTTATCGACGTGTAGACAGGGCATTTTGGTTGTGTTCGCTACATTATTAGACCTATGGTTTGCAAGATAAAAGAGAACCCATGCTTTTAGACGTTGTGATTAAAGACCTTTGAGCTTACATTTCTGATTCGGTATTCTATTATTCATGGACCTGAGATGCTTGTGTGGAACCTGAAGTGTTCAGCAAATCCTCCGGTTGATACACCTGGGTCGGAGGTCCGTTAATGTATTCCACTTTAAAGGTATAAGTAGCATGCAGTACATACGCCAGTCAACAAGATCAATTTGATTGTAATGTTTGACGGTCAAAGATTCCGGCAATTTTTTGTGTTGTATTCATGGGCTCCAGTTTGGTGGCTCAAGTCACCCAATTCCAGTCATTTCACCCAGCGTGCATCAGATGATTTGAAAGACAATCACTCAAAACTGGGTGTAGCACCGTACGCGTGGATTACAACAGGTACGGAGAACAGAGTAGGGTTACAAATTTAACGAAGTTTCAATAAGTGGGATCTAACAACCTTTTGAAGTAGTCCGTAAGTGTGTAACTAACGGTCTTAGACGATAGGTTGTCCCAGTGACTGCTAACCTTGTTAAAAAATTACAGAGCAAGGAAGATTCGTATTTGTAATGCTTCTTATCATGCCCCCGTCGGCCGCTGTCATCCACTAAAATAGAGAACTGTTAAATATATCTTACTGTTTAGAAATTAGATTACCCTGCGGTCTTCGGAATTCAGATGTGTACAAATCGAGAAGTTCGAGATGTGACTTACAGATCAACGACAAGCTTGATGGTCACGCGATGAACACATTCGGCAAGCAGTATGTCATTGGTTGAGTGGGTGTACACGACGTGCAGTCGTCGCTCGCCTGCACAATGCTCCTGTACCCACTACCCCCGGGGATATGAGGCAACATCTGAAGAAACAGATTATAGCAGCAGCCACCGGGACGATCGGTGTGGAGCGCAAGAAACGCCCGGACTGGTTTGATGAAAACAACGTGGCTATCTGTAGGTTGGTATAAGAGAAGAAGGCCGCGTTCGCCACATCCACAATGGACCCGGCCAATGAAGCGAAGAAGACTAGGTTCCGGAATATCCGCCGTCAACTGGCTGAGCGTGTTCGCGGAATTAAGGACAACTGGTGGAGGAAACAGGACGAGCGCATGCAGGGCTTCGCAGATCGTCGGCTACACAAGGAGTTTTACG
>QNGE01000663.1:203770-240515 GCA_008508345.1 Paragonimus westermani
GGCTGGACAGAAAGGCCCCACTGGCACACCTCCCGGTCTTATTCCTTCGGGTTTACACTGGATATGTGGTGTGTTGGTGGAACTGCAATTGGTGCAGCGCAAGCCAGTTGCAGTGATATATAAGCGCAGGCGTCCTTTGGCTTCGGCCACTGTGACAGGCTAATCCGAATCGGGTGCCGCCAACCGTACACGACTTGATCAACCCAATCAAACAGCCATGCGTAATCAAGTCTGTTGCTGTAAGTTCTACTGTCATTTCTTCCTCGATAGTTCGTTTTGTATCACACCGGGTCATGGAGAACACAGGTAGTTTGGGCAGCAAAACTCAAAACACAATGCGGTTTCCGCATCGTCTCCCTGAAAATCCCATAGAGTTGCTGTATCAAACGGAATTTCCATTTGCCACCAGGCATATTGCGGTTCCCCCAGTTCCTCTGTGACTCAGGCACAACCTAGCGACGTGACAGTAAAAGCTGAAGATCTTTGTAAACATCCCTTCTTAAAACCCATAGTACTTCCTGCAAGTACAAGTTATTTCACGCGCGAGACAGTCAAACACAAAAATACTTTGGCGGTTGTTTACCGCAGTAAAGCTGGAAGACAGAACGTCCTCTCAACCGTTAAAAGAGATGCGTAGCCTCCCGGGTGGACGCAAGCTGGAAGATGACATCGAAAGACAACGTTGGTTGGATAAACTTTGGTTCGGCCTGTATCAGATCTTAACTAACCTTGCAGCAGGAAGCATTTTTGATAAGCTAGAGAACAGTGAAGACAACATAATGAAACGTCACCTCTTTAAGCCAATGTATGACTTCCTAGTATCGTGAGCAGTTGGCAGGTCAACTGGAGTATTCAGAGTTTAACACCTGTCAACTGCAGCATTCAGCGTGTTGAAAGGACAAGACAGACGGTGTCCTGTACAGATGCTTCTGAGGTGTGCTTGATGGTGTTGCCACCTTCACGAATATGGCGACAAATAAAAGCATCGTGAGAAGCCAACCATCTTTGTCTCCTTTTCCCTGTGATAATCAAACTTCAACGCGGGTCCGTGTCGTAAACCGCTGCGACTGACAAAGAATCACTATGTTGCCTAGTTTACCTGAGGGACAAACATTTCAGCAGCAACTTCGTTGTCGTCTGTTGTGCCGAAATCAACGCCATCGTGTTTCAACAAGTCATTCCGCCGAATTGGAGAGCTATGTGCCCATCTTCTCTAGCCAGAGCTGCAATAACAAATGGGCTGAAAGTTATGTATCCTTGCGACGGTTCAGGTAGTTTTTCAGTCTGGATGAGGTTAAAATGCCAGTTATCGGGATTGACTTCTCCGATCAGCTTGGACCCGTGGCTAACGTGGAAAAACTTACACGTTAACTTCATTTCGGTTCATGCAGTCTTAGCTGAAGCCCACCTGTTTGATGTGCATATTACGACTCTGGAAACCTCCATCAAATTTCCTTCAACTTTAAGGGGGTTTCCTCAACTTGTACAACCGCCAGCTACTTTTCTAGCCAATAACGCTTATTACTCAGCATCACTGCCATTAAAAGATCATTCCGGCTTGATACCGCGAACATTCAGACAGCACGGCTGGAACTTGAGCACATACTTCAACTAAACATCATCCGGCCCTCAAGCAGCAACTGGTCATTCTCGCTGTACATGGTCCCCATAAAAGTCTTCCAGTGATTGGAACACAATTGCTACTATTTTGCTTTGAACAATGCAACGATTCCGGATAGATATTCAGCGCCGCGTATACAGAATGTTGCATTGAAACTAGGAGATAAGAAGGTGTGGTCAAAATTAGACCTTGCCGCGGGCGCGACATTGCATTTCAGGTACGCCGTATGAATTTCTCCACATCTTGTTCGGGCTGTCAAACACGATACAAAAGTTTAAGCGCTATACTGGCGAAGTTTCACGTGGACTGGACTTCAGGACTGCCTCAGGTTCCAGTAAATCTGTGACAGAACACCGAGTGTAGGTGCGTGAAGTTTACGACGATTTCAAAATTATACAGTAAGTGTATCTAATCGTCTTCGATGTTTCAACGTTATAATTTTTTGAACACCTTATCAGCCCCTCTGGAATCTCATCTTTACCTGATAAAATCACCGCGATCAAACTGTTACTCTTATCGTCCACAATGAAGCAGCTTCATTGCTTTCTCGGAATGGTTAATTTCTATTGCCGGTTCGTTCCGATCTGTATCAGTGTACTTGCCACTTTGACGGATGTATTCAGTAGAAACGACAGAACCTTAACGATGACCCCAGGCACGATGAAGGCATCTGAAGGTACCGGGACAGCTTACAGTAATGCTGTAAATCTTGGTTATCTGTGCATAGCCTGAAAACCCCTCTGTTTCTCACGAGTGATGCGCTCAGTTCAACGGTTGGCTGTTTAGTCCAGCAGCTTGTGGAGAACGAAATTCAACCGTTTCCCTTCTAATCATACAGGCTGTAGTCAGTGTAAGCGAATTACGCTTTTCCGACGCGAACTGCTCGTCATCTGTCCTAGTATCAAAAATTTCCGGCACTTACTGGAAAGTCGACATTTCACCATCTTTACGGACCATAAACTACTGATGTGCGGTTTTGGTGCCAAGTACGATATGCACCCACCACGAGAAATGTGACATATCGAATCCACCCCTCAATTTTCGATCCATATACAGTGCAACAAAGTCGATTTCAGCATCCTAGTTGATACAGCTTTCTATCCAGAAGTGTATCTCCTGAAATGGCCTAATTCATCCCTAAAATTTGCTTTCATCTCTGTTCTCGAAAACTGTGTGCACACTTTGTGAGACATATCCACAGTACCTGGTTGTCACCACGATTACCCACTACCCTCCACTGTAGCTGTGAGCAGTTGATGTTCGTTTATCCCGTCCACTAAAGCGTCTAATGTGTGTGAACTCGTTTCTACAGTAGTGCACCCCTGTTCCATACTGATGCGGAATATGTGAATTACATGCTTGTATTATATTCTTGCAACTCCATTGTCCATCCACATTTTGTAATCACACGTTAAAGATGTTTTTCTTGCGAGTGCTACTTCACAGCACAGTGCCACAACCATATCATCCACATCTTATCCGACTTTCGTTTGTTGTGTTTACATGGGCCTCTAGAAAAAATGCTGTTCAATGTGAAGCTGTTTCAGACAAGACTAAAATCGGGCTACATGTCACCCACAGGACAACCTGCATCATGCCCTGTTCTCGTTTTCGCAGGTTTCACTAAAGGTTTTAACGGGGATCAAAGGCGGACAGTCATAATACCGACTGCCTTATCAGATTATTTGGTGACGCATTTTTAGGTCTTGCACAATCTCATTTATATGTTTCCGGATGAAAAGTATCGTGAGATGGAAACCGGCTTACTGTAGTTACGGACTTTGAGACTCGAACACCAGATAGTTCATCATCACACCCAGTTCGTTGTATAAACGTAGACAGTGAGATAGTGGGATTGTTTGCGAGTATAACTTAAGTGCCAGCGTGGTAATTTATGTCTTTGTCGCTTTTACTCAATTTACTATCTACGTTTGTGTCAACTGTGCAAAGTTTGAAGAAATTATACGAGGATTTATATGAGACAGCTGTAAAAAATCAAGAGTTCGGCTGCGTTGGAACGAGCGGTTGAAACGGTATGCTCAGTCGCTGGAAATGCTCTACCAGGTGAACTGCGAAGCCACGCCAGGAGGTTGGAAATTTCACAGTTGGACTCCTGTCGTCGGTTCAAGTCTAGGTAAGGTACTGACTTTTCACAGCTGGAGTTCATTGCAATCAACGAGTCGACCAAACTACCTACTAGTAACAGAGAGTGTATGTTCAGCAGCGGCTCTGGTGAATTCCAGCGCGAACTGTTCAAGAAATCCTGCCTGGGCAGTCGATTCCCTGAATCAGTTGGTAGATTCCATATGGGAGAGTGAGACAGGTTGGTAATCGAGTCCAGATGTAAGACTTCCGAGTTCCTGATTTAGCTTCGTAACCCAGCTGGCAGAACGCTTATGATGTTCGGGTATGCTGTTTCTGTCGCTGGTTCAAAATCAACTCAACCTCTGAGTGTTTACAGTTGGACAGCATTCAGTTTTAACAAGGCTTTTCATTGGATGTAAAAAAAGTCGTGCTTTCCATTTCGGGCTTGAAAGACAGCCTTCGAACCAGCCACGAAGGCATAGCAGTGGTCGTCACCTGATAAGTTCAGAGAACGTCTCATTGTTTGTTATTTATTGGCCACTCAGCTCTCGGAGTTGGACTACTGTCTTTTCTGTGAGTTTCTCACGTTATTGTGAGTTGCTGAAAATAACCCGACCTCCGATGACAGATCTAGTAACCCGTTGAGTGACTTTCCACATACTTTTGAAAGATTAAGAGAAATGATAGCCAAACCTACTGCTAAGTTAACGTTGCTGAAGATTTCAGCATGACACTCCATAGGGGATCTGCTTCCGTGTTGTCCGGTTTCGACATATGGCAGAACGGTAGGTAGTTCAGCACAATCTGAGTGTAATGACATTTAAGAGCACCGGTGTTGTTTGGCTTGAGTTGCAGTATCACACCAACCCGGACATATTCTGCCAATCGCGTTTAGGTTCAGTCCTATTTATTCTGCTCGTTGCTGTCTCAAATATCTCAAAATTTCAGTAGCCCATGTGTGATGCAGTCTGATACGTGACAACTCCAAAACGCGGAGTTGCTTTCTCGTTCGTTCATTGTAACGCAGTTCTGTTAAAAGAAGTTCTGTTTTCCGTTAAATGTTTCTGTATATACGTGTGTTATCACGTCTTCCTTCCTTATTCATTCCGCCTCAGCTATCACAATGCCTATGGCCTTTGGCTTTGCAAGACAACCGTATCTTGCACGCTTTGCTGAGTCTTCTAACAAACCTCACGGCGGACTATCCATTAGCGTCTACAGCTCTGGCTAGCACGACACATGTCGGTCGCTCACATATTCTATACTACCTACTCAATGCGGCAAACAGTCCAACTAGCCGGCTGCGAACAGAGTCGATCAGTGGTTCTGGTCAGTTGAGCATGTCCTCAGTGTTCATTTCCTCTGTGCGATATGCCTCAGTTTCTTTTTGTTTAAATTATTATGAGGTCTTAAGTTTGAATCCAGACTACTGTACGTTTTCCCCTACATAAGGGAGACTTCTATAGAATACGTGCCATCCATCTTTTCGTTTATCTCTAAACCGCGGTTGTTTGACCATTAGCACCAATGTCTATAACTGATATTCCTGCTGGTGTTACTAGTGACGATCGGTGCAGTTGTGCATTATTGATGAGTTGTGTGGCAGGTTTGTCAAGCACGAGAAGATCAAGGTGCGTAAAACCGGGATTCGGGTGGATTTGAGCCAGCAGAGGCAGCCGCAGGTTCCCACTAATCATCTGCTCTACTAGGTAGGTTGCGAGACTACGATGTAACCTTAGAGAATTCATGTGATATCCATGGAATTCCTCAGAAGATGGACTGCTATGAGGGAACTATTTTGTACAGTTGATACCAACACCCATCAATGTTTCCATTGTGCATCGAAATCGTGTTAATATCCAATCCTGGAAGAAACTCTTCAAGAGTAAGCATACACATCTAATACACGCTTGTATCAAACGCAGTATCTTTTGCATTAGTCACCTCATTTAGATTAAGAAATTTCCCAGACCCATAATAGCATCATTCTGATCCAGTTCTCCCCAAACAACCTACCACATCTGCACATTTATCCTTGAATGTAATACTGAATTATATAAATCCCTCTAAGAACAGCTCTCGTTCATCGTCGATATAAGTTAAATGCTATCCAGCCGGGTGTAAACTTGCTGAGCGGTAGTTTTATTCCCTGAACTATGTAGAAGGAAACATGATCACCGAGACGTTCGGGTAATGCTCTTAGAAAATGTCAGCCGACCAAATGGATTTCACTAACGTATGACCTTTCTCTTATCCCCTTTTCGTTTTAGTCTAAATCCAAATAATACAACGACTTTTTGTTGACCATTTGATCGAGACTTCTTGGGACTAAGCCCTTGTCAAGTGATTCCTACTTAAACTCGGATAAACTAACAACACTCTATCCTGCGTTCAGCCACGCTTTTCTGCATTAGGAACTGTTGCACTACATGAATTTGAGTGATCTTTTTTATTGCCTTCCACGTCTGCTTATGTGTGTTAGTTGTCAGGCTTGTGCATGGGCTCGACGGAGGATGACGTTGAGGCTGAATGCCGGATGGTTGGGCACCTACGGAACATACGACGTTTCGGTGCTCCAAACCGGTCATACCCATCAACGATAAGCTTGCTTCTGTTTGCAGATGACAGCGCGCTGTTTGCCTACAGTGAAGATGAAATTCAGCGACTGGCCGTGCGTTCCGCGACCGCGGTATCCAAGTTGGGTCTGGATATCAACACAAGTAACACCTTTACTCTTCTGCAGCCTTCTCCCAGTGGAGTTGCTGTTCCTGCATCTGCACCTGAAATTCCCACCAATGGGGAAGTTGTAAGCAACTGCGCAGACTTCGGCTACTTGGGTAACAACTTGTCTACAGATTTGTCAGCGGGCTGCGAACTACGAGTTTACGTGGCAAAGGCTACTGCTGCTCTATGTCTATCGCACAATCGTGCTGTGCACACTGCTGTACGGTCGTGAAACTTGGACAATGTGTCAGCAGTATGTGCATTATCTGAGGCGTTTTCAGTTGCAGTGGCTGGGACACATCTCAGGTATTCCTTGGTAGGACATGGTTCCGAGGATTAAGGTACTCTGGTGAGAAGATATGGACACAGTGAAAGTCATACTGATGTCCAATCAGCTTTGCTGGGTAGGCCAATTCTGTTGGATGGACGATGATTGTATTCCAAAGCAGCTGCTATAGATGGAGGTGAATTCAGGTAAACGAAATCCGTGTGATCAAAAGTGGAAATACCAGAATTTTATCCAGATAAGTCGTTTGCGTTGTAACACTGAGTTTAGTTGCTGGGTAGACAGCACTGGACTGGGCAGTCCGGAAAACTAGGATCCGGATTGGTAACCGGAACTTCATTTAGCAGCTATTGTGTAGCCGTAAACGGAAACCTGCGGTATGCAAGGGAACCATGCGTACCGTAGATCGATGGTGACATGACTATATGGCGTTGAGATGTGTACGACCAAAAATGTGCTGGCCGTTTAGGATTGATAGGTCACCAACGATTTATGTTCGTGTAGGTTATGTCAGTTGTATCCTTTTTTCTTCACAGTGTCCAATGGCTGCCATCATTTGGAAGTGACTGGCTCTCCTTTTCAGAAACGTGGATGTCTGTACCTTCTAAATTCCCTTTTCCGGCATTGCTGATATACTGTGTGATGAACAATTTGTCGATTTTCTTCCAGTCCAACCTCGCAATTTCCTTTTTCTCTATATCCTTTCTAGAGTGCACCAACATATGTTTGTTTAATAAACCACTTCTTATATTACATTTTGGGCATTTTTCATTCCAGACTAAATCTTATCACTGGAGTCTCTCTCTGCATCTTTCTCGAGAGATAGGAGTTTCAATTTCGAGTTAGCCTATGAAATGGTTAACCGGAACGGGCTGGATGGACACAGGCATTATTGACACATCTGCTGATCTTACCCCTTCGGGTTTGCACTCAATACGTGGCATGTGAGGGAAGCTACAAGTGGCGTAGCGTAAGTTACGCGCGGTTATGGTTATGCATAAACGTTCTTTAGATTCGGTCACTGTGACAGGCTAATCTGAGCCAGATGCGGCAAGTCGTGGTCAAGCTTTTGTGGTGTTTTGGTCCGGCAGACTACGTTCACTAAAACGTCAATCCTTCCAGGTTGAACCCGGCAATAGTTAAAGCCCACAAAATCATGATATCACAAGACAAATCGAATACACTATTGTATCAGCCGTCGTGCAGGATAAACCGAGCGGCCTATCTACGGGTTATGGCAGGATGGATGGAAGTAAGCATGTTACTACCAAACCCTCTTCCTTCCCCTCCCCTAATAATCAATCCAGCAGGAATCCTGAAGCAGACAACGTTCACCCGAGTCCTAGTAACACGACCATCAACACGTTACGTTCCCGGAAACTCATGATGCTCGTCGTTGGGACCTGGGATGTGCACACTTTGCTGGGTCGATGCGGGAATACACAATGGCATGAACGTAGCAGCCTTAAGTGGTATAAGGCTTGTAGATCAAGGTAAGCCCGAAAAGCAGTTGCTGGGTACATCTACTGAATGGGTTACTCAGCAAATGGTGCTCGAAAGCATAGCGTCTATTTGGCATTAGCAGACCACGAATGAATTTTCGTTTGCAAGTACACAGACACATTAACCTGTGCGTGGTGCTCAGATCGCAGTAACCGTTCTGTTAACTCTAATCATCGACCCCAACTACTAGTACTTTTCTAGAAACTGAAAGTTCTCGTAAAAATTCCCAGCGTAGTCAAACAATGTGTAGCGAACAAGCTCGTTTTCAGTGATTCATCATCAGGCTAAATACATCATATTTATATCACGTATTTCACGAAAGAATCATTAGGGGAGTAAACGGGGGTACGTGTGGTTAATGAGGTCAATCAGTTCAATATCACACTGCAATCAAGTACCCACTTAAACAATGGGTCTTGACAGGCTAACCGGGTGGGGGGTTGGCCAGGGCAAATTCAGAGCCTAAACAAAACGTTTTTGGGCGCACAGGGGTGGGTTATACATTCGGATCCCAATAGCCTCTGCTGTAGACAGAAAAAAGGGTAGATTTCAGTTGCTCAGCGTCTAGAGTCAAGTGGGTACTTGATTGCAGTGTGACATTGGACTGATTGACCTCATTAACTACACGTCCCCCCGTTTACTCCCCTAATGATTCTTCCGTGAAATATGTTATATAAATGTGTTGTATTTAGCCTGATGATGAATCACTGAAAACGAGCTTGTTCGCTACACACTGTTTTTCGAACTGAAAGTTCTAACTCGGCAAGTTCTTTGTGTGAAATTCTGACTGCTGAGATGTAGTAAATGGTTTTGGGTAGTGTAGATGGAATAGTACTCACAGTTGCTCGTTTTTGTACAGATATTTCTACCAGCCTCTTTGGATGCTCGATTTTCGGTCTGGTTAACGCCTATCAGCAGTGAGTATTTTTCCTGTGTCAGTATTCGAACCTCGACCACACTATATTCAAAGAACGCTTTATCGTACTTAGCAGCAGTACAATTCTGATACTCAGTGGTACGATCAGTAAATATCAGAGTTAGTCATTGGGTATAACTCTCTTGCCATCACTTCTACTGAATAAAAACAAGAGATACGGTGTTATGTCTGACTAGGAGAATCCTTGTGTGAGGCTTCCATTCTCCTAGTGTGATTTCGTAAGGCAGCATGTAGAACGTGTGTTCAGCTCCTGATAACGGCTTGAATTTGGTATTTTTCGCACTTAATTACCATTGGAATAACACCTGGTTCTAATAAGTGTTGATGGGAAAAATTTCATGGGTTGTCCATTCAAATGGCGAATCTTCTTAACAGGCAGCTTGACTGTTACCACTCAATACTCAATGAACTATGGATTCCAGTAGGTTAAGTTATTCGATTATGTTTGACGCACCCCCAGTCCTTCAGTTTGCTCCACTGTCCCGTTCAGTTGTAGAAAGGGGAGTATCGATTTGTCTGGGACTGGTGGCCAGTTTTAAGCACAACTATAGTAAAAACAGGGCTTCAAAAATGCAGTATCTAGCAATCTCAAAAGGTTTACTACTACTACCACTACTATTACTACTACTACTACTATTATATCGTTTATTTTGAAGAGCAATTTACACAGCTTCTTGCAAAGAAAGAACAAGCGGCGACATCAATATGGAATAAGAGCAATGGCAAGGGGAGTAAACGGAAACAAGCTCATAGTCAAATGTTACGCGATGCGTAGTCGGCAACATTGTACATATAATGGGTCCTCGCATAAGAATGACAAGCGTCAATAGTTCAGGCATCAAAGAAAAACAGGTTAGGGGTGTGTATCAAACAGTGTGCAGAAAATTGGAGGCACGGGATAGGAGAAGTAAAAAACAAAACTCGGTAAAGGTGAAATGTTAAAAACAGTAAAACCCACAAAATCACAGGCTCTTCAGGGCACAAAGGTGCTATCACAGTCAAGGCTCACGCATCGGGACAGAATGTCCTTCATACAGAGACGACTTTCAGGGAGGTGGCAACAGTCAACGCCAGGTTCCCCGCATATAGGTGTCGTAAGTTTTCAGGGAACCAAGAACAGTTAGTAGACATAGATCTGTGACTGCATAAGAAGGCAATCCGAGTCGAAGAATAGCGCTACATGAAGAAGGGAACATGATTCCGCGAAAGGAAATAATCACAGGTGAATGAGAGACAGAGTTCACCTCACAGCTCATGGTATGGAGCGTGGACAAAATGGCAGCTTTATGGGAGTCAGTACCGTATTTCGCAGTCTTGTCGGTCCAGGCAAGTTGGCAACGGTAGTCGTCCACTATACTGACATCAAGCACCACAGCAGCGCCGCCACGAACCGCGATCACATCGGGTTTGATAAACGAGCTCGCCGTTGGTACTCGCAGCTCCTCGAAGACTGTATAGTCCAAGTTACGCAGTCGTCTCGCCAGGTCTTTAGCCACGCGGTTATGTCGAGCACAACGCGCATCGTGAGTGATCCAGCATGATTGCAGAATATGAGCGAGGCTTTCTGGTTGACCACAGTTGCCACGGCAGAGAACTGACTGGCCGCTTCGGTCACCTCGTGAGTTTCGGACCTTGGTCCGCAGCAGACTACACCTGAGCTGGATAGCACGAATAAAGATCCTGGGGAAGATGCGATCTGGATTGAACAGCCAACGATTGGAGAGTGGAGAGCGTGATACTTCCCGAAGACCACAGCCATCAAGCGAGTGATAAAGCTTATTGGACCATGCAGAGTGGGCTTCCTCCTTGCTCGTCACCACTACACCCTGGACGCGTACCGGGACATTTACTTCCCTCAGGATAGGGCCAAACGAATGGTCTTTGACCACATTCCGCAGAACTGGACATTGACTAGAGAGCAGTCTCTCCAGTCGGGATTTGCGCGAGATGGGGATAGTGGTGGATAAACTCGGGATGCCCAGACCCCCCAAACGAATTGGGGTGTGGATGTAGCTGATGGGCGTGTCCTTGGGAAGGCGCAGCCATTGCCGAACAAACTGGCGGACGGTACAGTCCATTGCTTTGAGCGTGTTCCGGTGCACTCGACTCAGTATCAACGAGTGATTCATCTTGGGGATCAAATGTTGTCTCAGCAGATCTAAACGTTGATGCGGCTTCAATGGCGCTCTGGTCGTTTCGTCCAGCATCGTGCGAAGCTGCAGACGGTGATTAGTGAATGCTTTACCTTTCCAGGTGAACGGGATACCTAGGTAGGTCACCGTGTCAATGGCGCTTAGTGAGCGGATAGTATCCGGACCGAACTGAATAGACTCGTTGGAGATGGCGGTCACATTGTGTTTGTGATCACCGCGAATGACCATCAGTTTCGTTTTGCGCGTGTTGATCTGCAGCCCGGATAATTCCAGAGCACTAGCGGCGGCTGCAAGCTTCTCGGAGAGTCGCGTGGGGTTTTCAGCAAGGAGGATCAGATCGTCGGCATAGGCAAAACCGCTGACCAGTGTGTCGTGGAACTGGTAGCCAAGCTCCGGTCGAGAAAGGGCCAGCACCTCATCCATCGCCATGATAAACAAAAGCGGGGACAGTGGGTCACCCTGGCGAACGCCACGCTGGGACCGAAGGACGGTGCTGCCAAGCGTGACGGAAGCATTTCGATAAGAGTCCGCGATGTAATGAGTCAGAGGTGGAGGGGCGCCGAAAGCTTGGGCCGATCTGATAATACAGTCCTGCGAGATGGAGTCAAATGCTTTGGACACGTCGATAAAGGCCGCACACAGACTTGAAGAGGTTGCACATGAGTTCCGAAGCAGCGCATGGAGCAGTGAGGTCGCCTCGAGGCAACCGTCACGATGCAGGAAGGCAAACTGAAGAGCGGGCAGATGCAAGCGCGCGTTCCAACGATCAGCCAATATCTTGTGAAAACAACGAATCAACGTCGAAGATACGGCGATTGGTCTGAGCTCGGTTGGAGATGAAGGATTATTAACTTTCGGAACAAGCGTGATGCGAGAGCGGCACAGATGGATCGGACAACCTTGGGTCAGCAAGAAAAGGTTGAAGTATCCGGCCAGGGCATCAGCTTTCATGCGCTTCAAATGTTTGGGCAAAAGCTTGTCCAAACCCGGAGCGGTGTTCTCCATTTGCTTCAAAGTGCGTGATACCTCATCTCCGGTGATCGGGTCGACCAATGACCAGTCCGGCGGCAGAATCGTGCGGGACGGTCGCTCATCAGGGTGCGGATGAGCCGATAGTACTTCGGACCAGTATTCGTTGGAACTATCCGGAAGGCCACGGTTCATTTTGTAGGCAGTTCTCCAATTGCCAGAAAAAACTGCAAAAGCAGCATCTTTCCTGCGCTGGTGGTACAGCGTTTGAATCGCTGCATAGTTAGCTCTCCGTATCTGTTTGCTGGTCACGAGGGCTCCGACGTTAATGCGAGCACGTCGTCGGGTATTCAGTCGCCAGGTGTACGGAAACGCTTGAGCGGCATGCATGTTCAACAGCGACTTAGCTTGTACCATCGTGAAAATACCTGCCTGAAGACCGCGGGCGATAGCTAGTAGTCCGTCGGTTTGTAAAGAAGCCTCGCTATTAGACTCCAGTTGGGTAATCACTGTTTGGATCAAACAGGCAAACCACTCGGGGTTTTCAGCAGCTTGGGACTCAGTACCAGATGTCACGTTGGTCTGCGAGACGGTGACTGGATTGGCAGTGGGGACAGGATTCCTCTGCCAACTCAGTGTATACAGACGCGTCCGGATGCTCTCCACAGTACGACCTGGGAAAAGTGACAGGAGCCGATTATGGAGTTCGCGTCGAGTAGGGCACGACGGGGCCAGCTCATCGGCATACTTGAGAAGGGAAGCCGATTCTTGCTGAGACCAATTTGTTCCGGCGGATTTCATGTGGTTGAGATTCTCACGGTTGCGTTCGACTGGATGGGCATGCCTCCTGTGTTGACTGAGACCGATTTTGGTGGGAAAGGTGCGATCACAGTCGGCGCAGTCAAAGACTGTGGCATGCTGGGCGTCTACATCTTGCACTCGATCATTCCTGCGTCGATGCATACGAGTATGCGCCGACAAGCCAGCGTTCGACTTGCAAATTCGGCCACATTCTGAACAGGCGTACTCCGCTCGCCTATCCTGTGTACTGGTAGAAGCCTGCACGGAGGTGCTGGCGGTAAGTTCATTGTTTTGATCGATTGTAACCAGTACTTTGAAACCAGGTAGAGTGGTTGGCCCTATCTGGAGTTGCTGAACGCTTAGCCAGTCAAGGTTTGCACCCAGACTGCCCAGTCGGCACCACGAGGAGGTGGTTCAGCGCGCCGACTACTACTATTATTACTATTACTACTACTACCACAACTACTACTACTAAGTGGATAGGTAAGGCTCCCTTTCCTGTCAATATTACCGTATCAGGCTCACCTCTTGAAATAATGGTCTGTGTTAAATAACTACAAGGATGACCATTTTATTTTGTTGTATTACTGGTTTGTGCGTCGTCCCTAATGTCTTCCAGAAAATTTCCCATCTCAACAGCCTGGTAACTTGCTTTGCTATCCGATGTCCATAGCCCCAAAATGAAAAGTAAATGCATGCGACTTGCGACAAACAAGGCACCAAAACCTTACTGTTTGAACAAACTTGAGCTAAATCTTTCTTTGCACACCTCTCGGTAGCCATGGTCACATGTCACTTGAAGACATTCAGAAGACAGACATGTTTCAAGTCCTCCTTCGTTATAACACCCTGCTTCTGTCTTAGACGGCAAGCTTCTGTGAGCATGTGGGTCGTCACGCATTTAAGTGTTTGGAACTATTCGTGAAACAAATTTTACTTACTCAGTGGCTCACACAGAATGTTATTAGCATGTTCTATGTGTTAAAAAAGGTGCCTGGTTTTCTGTTTTGATCAAGTTCCTTTTTTGCATCTGCTTATCGATTATAAAGCGACACATTCTTTTGACATGTGTGGTTGGCTATCGATATCCGTCGGTTTATTTGAGTCAACCATTTCGAAAGACACCTACCGGTTTTTCACCGCTTGTAAGCTGGCAGCTCACCATACACATGATTTACATCGAAAGTGTTCGATAACGGCAGCTCATAGTCGCCCATTTTACCAATCGTTGGGTTATTGTCGGTTAGAAAATGTTCTCTCTCAATGTGGCTATTTAATCGAATAGCTGCATCTTCTATCCTGCGGCCCGACTCACCGAAATATTGTTAGAAATTCCGACAGTGCAACTCTATCCTATAGTCTTAGTTTATGAAAAAGCGCCAGTTTGATATCTTGTCTGTCATAGGTGTAACGTCAATGGTGCGCGCAACGATCAAATGGTATTTTGTCATATCAGGGAAAACACCTGGACATTTCACTCTCTTTGTGACTTAGTCGTTTAAGAATACTAGCACTGAGCAACCAACCGAAATAATAACCACGTGTACACACTACAGAGTATCTGATGAATTCGCCTGTAGATACTAGATGGTTGTCGATCCATAGCCATCTACCAAGTGTCCCGAAACTCCGGCCAGGTACCAGAGTCGGCATTCCGCACCATAGGGTTTACCTAACCGCCACGCCTCCCAACCAAGTCGGATGAGCGAACTGGCACAACAAACCGTCGTAATCACGGTCACATTAGCTGGCTGTGGTTAGGGTGTGAATGTACACGCATTTTCAGTGAAGTGGTTTGGCACCATCGACTCAGCGCTTTGACCACCAAGGTCCGCGATCAATAACACCTGGATATCCACACCTCTTTGTAACCGTTCCGGCGGTTAAAAAGCAAAATCGGTCTGGAAGCCAGAACTCACCTGTGAGTGAAAAGTATTGGTAAAGAATACATTTCCCTAACGGATTGTGCTACCACCGTTTTTCCACCTAATTATGGATAATAAAAGCTGCATTCTTGAAAGAAACACACTCACAATACGCTAACAGACTGATCAAAATTTAACCATTTTCCCGGAAAATATGAGGCATGTCATGCTGTATTTTTAGGTTTGTTCCCCAATTTGTGGACTCTGAAGTGAGGAATTGTAGCCACGCCATGAAAACAGTAAGCGCCACTGTACCATGTCCTCCTGCTTCCTGTCAACATTTCTCGGTCGAACTTTATATTCACGCTGGAGACGAGTTGTTCCCCTATCCAAATCGGCACCAAATTGTACACGCGACCGACGTTCAAAATTATACAGGCGTCCAAACTCAAGCCATATTTCATTAAACTACTCATAGGACCGTTGAGTAGTATGCTCCTTAATTGAGGTTTATTCTTAGTATCATAAGTAAATGGTCAAAACCATCACACTTCTTGCTCATGTCAAAATGTGAGCGGCTTCCTGAAACTGGGATACTGTCCCTGGTGCTACCGTCACACGGCACGTCTGTCCCACCGGCCAAGGCTAAAGCAACATTCCTGGTCATATGCGACGGGTGTTCATATGCACCAGGAAATCGCAGCTTAGTCGAACTCGCAACTCACCCCAGGAGAGCACACAAAGGAATGGTGATTGGTAACAGGAAGGTAAAATGTAATCCTGACCGTGAGAAAGTAGGAATAATATAACAGATGACAAAAGACAACCGTATTTCATCCGTTTACAGGTTTTCCATCCGGACAACTATAGCACAATAGGAGAAGGTACAACCCATGGGAGCCTGTAACAGAATCAGCTTTGATCGTGATCATGCATCCCATAAAACGGACTGTCGTATGTTGTGGACAACATGAAGAAGGGTCAGTTGTGCCCTAGGACTCCGCTGGCAGGATATTATGATTAGTCGGAGAAGGCGACCGAAAAGACACCCATGAGATTTCAACAAGCAACTGTAGCTAGAGGAACAGGAATTGGGGTGAAACAACCAAGTTTCGCCCTAGACATGGTTGTATACATAACATTTTCAATCCTTACAACATCCTGGAGCAGCGCCATGTATACCGTCGGTCAGCGGTCCCCGTATGTATTCACTAAAAACGTGCGCTCCGTTCGGTGGATCGATCTGCGTCTTCAGCGTTGCTCAATCGCAGGGACGTACCGGTCAATTACACGAACATACTGTCGGCACTTTATTCCCATACTTCAGCTCAGACTATGGTTCACGGTGAACTGTCTGACAGTTGCAACACCAGAAGCAGCGTACATCAGGAATGTCCACTTTCATCATTTCTGTCATGGGCCAAATGATCGGGGACTGTCTGCTGAACTCACAAACTGTCAATATAGATCTCCCACCCGACTGAACACTGACTGATCTTGGTTATGCTGACAATATGCAGGCAGCACAAACAATGCTAGACGCTATTCCGTACTCTGCCAAATATTTCGGGGTGCGCGTTGTAACCTCGAAGTGTAGGATGTTTCTGCAAGATAGTTGCAAACAAGCGGATTTGTTTTGTTTATAACGAAGTGATGAAAGTGACTGACAGGTTTATTTGACTAGCAATTTGTGCCAGCAATTTCAGGTGCGCAAGGGACGAAATACACGCTTGTGGCTCTTAGGCTAAAGTAGTGTTCCCTTATAAGAGGTGATTTCAGCGAAGAAGGGATATCTATGGAGCTTAAGGGTCCGGTACACAAAGCGAGTGCTCTACGTTTCCGAATCTTCACTGCTAAGAATAAAAGACCATGGAAATCTGCGCTCTATCCGTCACATCAGTAACACCAATGAACATTCGATGACGCGGCTAAGAAGTGGGTATTTGATATTGGTTTTCAAACGAATTCTTCCGTTCGAACCTTAGATTTGCACATACTTTTATGATCAGGTCGTGTGCTAGTGATGCCGGTTATTCATCTGCTACGCCGAACACTCTTTGCCGACGCTGTGGCCGACTGGCGTGAGGTGCGAGGTGAACAGATAGTGGTGTGACGTGAAAAAGATAGAATGGTTCGCCTCTCAGGCTGGTGACCTTGCGATTCTCAGAGTCGGCGGGGAGAGACGTTATGTGAGACGGTCGCTGATCGAGCTCAGTTGAGTGGATGCTCTCATTGTTTGGCCGAGTTGTTGTCTATGATTTGAGCGCATTTAACGACGAGGGGCAATGGAGACAGTAAGGAATTTTTTCTTACTGATGACATCCAAATTCCTACATCTTTGATCTTTAGTATTTCAATACGGATTTTGTTATTTGCAGTACTGTTAACACCTCCGTTTCTTTTTCTTATTCAGAACTTGCTTCTTCTTCCTAGTGGTTGTACGGTAGTCGTACATCAGCTGAAACTAGCGATATATTGCTGGTTATGCTGATGCTGATGTAACAATTGATCGCCGAAACTCTGCTTCATAATCACAAGTGTGTCATATGCACAGCTCACTGGCATGTCCGTCACTTTAAATGCTGGTTTCATCCTAAATCTCTATACTTCTATATTATATCACTGAATTCGTCGTGGGAAGAAAACTCGTTCATAATCCGCACCCTCCGGTTTTTGAGGAACGCGCTGATTATTGCATATTCAACGTCAGTGGATCTGTATAACGTTTTGTTGAACGCAATACGGACTGAATATGGACAGATTTCAGGTTCTGTTAAATTTTGGAGAAATAGATGTGTTGGAGAGTTCGCTACTTCTTCAGCAAATAAAGAATATTATTCACCATCAAACTGGTGGACAAGGGACCACATCAAAGTTGAAAGATACTGTAGCATTTTGAGATACCAAATTCTGCCATCTGTTTAAAAAAAATGTGACTCGATAGTTCTTCCCTAGTGTTTCCATAAGAAAAATTGATTGTATCCCAGTATCACATAGCTTTGAATGTTCCAATACAGTTTCCTTTGATTCTATTTTGATTGACGCGAGAACCCTGATGGTTTGTCTTTTGTGGTCGTTCAGATTCCACCGAGTGATTGGACCATCTGGCTATCTCGTTCTTGTGAATTCTTTATTTGACGTGTGACACCACATGACCGTTTCGTTCTGTTTCTTATCCGTACATCAACGTGCATGGCTTCATTTCTTCCATATCCGGCTCGCTCTCTACGTAACGGCACGAAATTGTTTACCGTAATGTTAAGCCTCATTAGTAAG
This sequence comes from Paragonimus westermani, assembly GCA_008508345.1. NCBI lineage: Eukaryota > Metazoa > Platyhelminthes > Trematoda > Plagiorchiida > Troglotrematidae > Paragonimus > Paragonimus westermani. The sequence continues at coordinate 221,991 of QNGE01000663.1, forward strand.
GGAAATATTCAACGTAACACTTCATCCAGATCTTTACGAATGTCGTGCTTTAGTTACTGTTTACTTTCTAAAACACTGTACTTTTTGTGTTAGGTCATTGTAAACGAATGAACACGTATATGGGTACGCGTTAACGTTTCGTTTACCACCACCACCAATCATGAACGTTGAATATTGTAATGTTTAGAACGTGCGGGTAGCGTTAACGTTGGAAAAATCCACCATTGGGCTATCCTTTAGGATAGAGAGTGTTATGTGTTTCAAGACAGACGGACTACCTGAGTTGATAAGTAACGCACATGCATGAGTGTGTGCTCGTTGATGTTGTTTTGGGGAACTCAGGCGATTTTAGTCCCAGTTATCCAGTGGTACATCGGACGAGATTAGCGGTTTAACAACATGACCCGTTTTTGTTCCCGAGAGCGAAGCTCTCTAACATTACTTCCTCTTTTGAGGTCATTGCCAGCCTGTTTAAATAATGATTAAACCATAACTTAACCAGTAATCTCAAACTCCATCAATACAGATGTTTCCACATGAAAGGAAAACCAACGGCGTTTCTTAAATTCTGATCATTTTACGCACTGAACTAGTGGATGGATCAGAACAACGCTCAGTGCATCTGAATATCAAAGGATCAATACATATTTGCAATCTTCTCATTTTGTGCTGATTTTTTGCAGGTGTGTTCTAGCAACAACCAGACTTCATCCATTGCAAGGAACACCACAGAAACACGTCAGTGTATTGATGTGAACAGCTGGCGCCTAATCTTCAGTACTGCTACCCTCTAAGGTGCAACTGAGCCCATCAATTCAGACCGTCGACAGCCGTATGTTATGACATTTCCAGGTGGGCCCAAAACTGTGGCAAAAATTAGGAATATGTACCAAAATGTCGTCATAATATTCACGACGCCCTCCATGTGTAACGACCCAAACACTTCTCATGCCTCTCTAAGGAGCTCCTCAAGGTCAGAGATGTAGTTAACCCCTGATCCATTTGTGCTGCTGTATCTCACTCAAAAGGAAACCTTGATATTTTCCAACTGGAGGAGTGTTACGTTGGGACATTAGTTTTTTCCTCATGATAGATTTATTCAGGATACTGACTCTCTCTACAGAAACAGGTTGCGTTCACAAAGGTTCGACGACAATCCCGTACACTTCTGTCTGTCTTCAGTGATACAGCCTGCCACACGACCAGTTCTGTCTAAGTCGGTGCACATGGCACACCAAGGTCCATCACAGGTCCATCGCTAGTTTAGCCACCTTATTGTCTCATCCCAACAGTAGTCCGTCGTGGACTCCCAGTTACGAACACCACAGCCATCACGTTGGGTGGCCCAATCGAAGGAGCCAGTCGGTTGGCCTGTGGCACAATAGGTTCAGTTAATGTTATGAAGAGGTTGTGATGCATCGTTTTGCAATTCAGCTATTGGCAAATACGATGTGCACCCCAGAAGCACGCTGGTCGTCGCTGAAGGTGAATAACTTTTTCTTTTGAACCATCATGTCGGCATCCGGAAATGATGCCCTTGTTTTAAAGTATCTTCTCATTGTTTTACGATATACTTCGGTGATTTTTAATGTGGGTTCAGTTCACTACAATGGGTGGAATGCACCCTTTTTGTCCGTGTGTACGAACTATCTTGAACTGGAAGTTGCGCATAATAGCACATACACGAGTCAATGCTCCATAGTAATCTTTGCTTGCTTACCGTATCTACAAAACAGACAGAGGATGTAACCCCTGCTCATGTTATATTCCTAGTTACGGTGTCTATGAACTTAGCCGTCAATCCTACAATCAGCTTTTACTGCGAAACCCGTAACTAATGTAACCGTCGCCATTTCACTTCATCTTGTTCTTCTATACAGAACCTCTCTACATGATCATATGATTTGTTCTAGCACCTGGACGCTTGCACTGGAAGTGTCAACCGTTTCATTCATATTCCCATTTCGTCCTTCCGACTTTCTTTCTTTCTTTTCACTGAACCATCTACATCCGTTAAGCCAGTGAAAGTCGGAAGGAAGCAGAGCACGTAAGCACCTAATGGTCATTGATGCCACACACAAGCAATGCTTCGTGGCGTCAATCTGTCTGTCAAATGTGCGTCCATAGTGTGGTGGACTGTAAAGCCAGAGGTGTTCATGCTCCAGCTCTCGGCGGAATACATCGACGGTGCAGCAAGGTACGTCTAAAAGCCCACAGCGAACAGGTCAAGGATAGCATGGGCGACCGGATGATCGATCGCTCAACTGGATCGGGCCAACGGGCGAGGCATGGCAAGCAAAATAGGACGAATAACCAGACCGGGGGCACGATTATTCTCACATCTGGAGGAATATCCTGATGTGGTCTTATAATACGGTCAGAGGACACAGTGAGTGAGTTGTGGGCAGCACGAGCGATCGGACGAGCCACCGTTCAACGGGATTGGCCTGACGGACGAGGAACGGCAAGTGAAAAACGCCCTGACAGGAGGCGTCGGACACAGAAACTGGGTCGAAGTGCGCACGATGTGTGAACGGAAATCGAGGGTGTTTTGGTCCGGAATGATGACTCATAAACGCGAGTGCGCACATAGCATGCTAACCAGCTTGCCGGGGAATAAAGACTGTGATTTACTGGACGCCTTTTTTGTTACAATATGTTTACGGCACCTTTAATCTCTTACCCAAATAAGTATCTATATGACAGCCTGCCAACCGCCGGCGTCTGTACGACTCCGTACGCTTATTTAATACGGCTGGTTACTATTGTGTGGTTCGAGCGCGGTAATCAACTTCTGCTGCATCAACCGGAGACACGTATACGGTTAGTGAAGTTTATCAGATTTTTATCCGAACGCACCCTTACTTTGGGTTAGAACTCCACCTCAATAGGGCGCACAAAGTCCACAAATCGATCACCTACTCTGCCCTGAAGTAAGCCAGAACCTAAACCACCGCAACTCAAACGGCAGTAGCCGTAGTAACAGCAACTCACTTTCCCGCCATACTAAACTTCTTCAACGGTTCGTCGAATTCCACAATCACGTCGTGGGCACTTCGTGTTGACTTTGTGGTGGCAACTGGTGACGAGCCTGACGTTCACTAAAGACGGTCAGCAATTACTTTTCGGCTAGCCACGTAGGCGTTCGCACTGCTACCGCTCGGATTCGTTTTCTTCCCTGAGCAACCTGAGTTTGTGTTACAAACTGCTTGAGGGAAGCTTTATTACACACTGCCCTAACACACAACAACCTTTGGATTCTGTTATCTACACTCTACCTACCATGGTTAATCCGATCGTTATGGTTTACACCAAAATAAGCATGTCCTGTTGTATGACTTTTTAGCTAACACTTTAACGATTTCTGTCCACGACGCATATCTTTGCCATGTAACGTTACTGAAGAGTTAATGTTTCCTTTAGTAGCGTATTAGATTTCGTCCCGCTTACGAATAGAATGAGCCTGTTACTAACATCGTTCCGCAAACACATAAAAATCACCTGAGAAATTGTGCAAAACCGCCAAGGCAATCGTGAACTAATTTTTATACTATCGCCCAACTATTGAATAAACCGCACTTCCGGTGCGTACCGTCCAACTTTGTTTGGAAACAGCTTGTATGGTGGACGGTGCTCGAATTCGTAGCCACACCAAACAGTCGTGCGCTTTGTCGAAATTGGATCAGCATGACGCGCGAATTGATCCCACTCTATTTCAGCAAAGTGACATTGATGTTCTGGAGTAACCGTTGTGAATTGGACCGTACGACCACAGTTGATTACGTTTGTCCTCCTTGATTGTGTGTCCCCTCTTAACCGTCTCCTCATCCTTGCCATTTTCGGTTAAAAACGGTGGAATTTCACTTCGGATTGTTGAAAAGTTATGAACGTGAAGATCATAGATGTGAGCTTTCTCTTGTTATGGCTGTCGTATGTTGTAATTTTAAGGTACAGTGTACATTAGTTTTTTTCTGGCACCAACAAATCAACTTACTTAAACATGCGCTAGTTCAGCAAACAGAACAAATATACATAATGAGAGCCTTCCACTTTCTTATACTGCACTACACCCGTCTAGCATGATTTGTTATGTGCTGTTTGTACACACAGGGCTGACTTCCCCGCTCAGACGAGGAAACGATGTGACGGCTTGTTCATTCACCTCATTATAACGGTCATTCAGAGATATTTAGCCAGACTGTCAGCATCATCCAAGCTAACACTATCTGCCACATCCTCTCTCCGTTTCAGGATTGCCTGATGTTCTCAACTCCTGTGTTATGTATTCCAAAAGTAACAACCGCGAAACGGCATTGTTGGCCTTACGGAATTTGTGTACCAGTACCGCATTGAAAACCAGATTGTTATCCGGCAGTAAGTCGTACTTTGTGGATATTGATGGTGCTTCATTGGCACAAACAATTCTGTTCTTGGTCTACACACCGGGATCATCCACAACGGATAACAATATGTGTGGAATTGTTTGCTGGATATCAAGATCTGAGGGTTTTTTACGTTAAGATTTTCTTGATCGTAAATTTCCACCCGATAGCTGTATGCACTGTCGAAAATGATGTCGTCGTCATTATAGTCTGCAATATCTTGGTAACCCACGCCATTGTTTCACTGCTTTACACTCATGGGTTAAATAATCAAACTCTAACTAGAGGGTAGAAGATAGGGAAGAAATATGGTCCAGATACTGAAGAGGTTTGCGTCAGAATTTATACATTCATTATCAAGGAGCTTATTATTTTCAAACAACCAGGCAGTCAGTAATTTCACTTGTGTTGATCTGGTCACCTTTAGTATTGCAGTAACTTAATTTTCCAAAGTACGCTTTGTAACGAACTCAAGTGGACAGTAGGCAGTTGGTTTAAGCGGAAGATCCCTTTGCTGAACGTCCAACTGTGATCCTTATTGAAATTTAGGATTCTTGATTAGTACGAGTCATTTCTGTCTCTTTTCCACCCCCATCTCGTTGTCCGGATGTGAACAGATACGCAAATGCTGAGCTGTATTTGGGACATTCTTCTCTACACAAACAAAGGAATGCATTCCATCCATCTGATCTCGTTGGCCATCAGCGCAATGCAAGCGATTATTTATGAAAACCAAAAGGTTTGTTGTATTTCCTCATCTGCTATCACTATGATCAGTTAATCTACCCAACACTGTGGTTTCCATGGGGGTACGCGAAAATCTGGTGTAATGTGGTGTCCACTACTTGCTTGGCTCATTTTTCCAATCCCCGGTAGATGTGTGCATAACAGTTTCTGGTCGGTTACCGATCTGGATGTGATCAGGTATCCTCCTATCTGTTGGACCTGAGTACCATCGCTTGATAGACGACGATGAGTGCGATCAACACCTCCTCTTTGTCTCAACACTAAAGGGGGATGGACTAGCTAGTCTGAACTTCTTCCGATTCTCAAACGAACGTGAAGTCCGACCTTAGGATTTTACCACTTTTTTCTTATGTATTTTGTGTAATATTTTACCCAAGTTTGGTAACAATTAATCATATTGTTTAGGCGCTTCAGAGCGTGAACTATTTATATTCTTTAACATCAGAGCAATCGGGACACCTCTGCTGTTGGAGCGAGAGGGGTCATATACGATCCGCATTGCTTATAGGCGTTTCTCTTATTCCTGCTATTTTTGTCTGTACACACTGTTTGATAGTGCGAACCACCGATAGGGTGCTAGACGAAAATTGGAGATGAGTACCAAAATCTAGATATGGATGATACCTTACATAAGGTCGAGAATCGTTTGTTGTAACGAACAGGGTGGAAGGTTTGTGGGCTCCGAGTGTTCACTTTAAAAACCGCCCTGGGATGCATCATCAAACAATTAATCGGGGAGAAATATTTATGACTAACCCATTTATCTTAGGTGAACTCATCGAAGGGCTAAACCTAAACGCAATTACCCAACTTCGTAGATCACGCCGTAATGTCACAACAACTTGTTTGCAAGCTCAAAACCATACCCTGAAACACTTGCGCACTGATTTCACCTCGCTTATTGATGAAATGTTTGCAGCTTAAAGGCAAAGCTCGGCAAGCACACCAATAAAAAGTTATTAGGATCTCGGAAATGAGAATTTCTAAGCTTTTTAAGCTGCTGTGGTACCTACAACCTACCAGCTGTATAGCCAGCTTCTCAACAGCCAGTCGTTGCTCGGCAAAAATTGGAACGAAATTGCGATGTACCGACGCATGATCTGAATCCATGCATGTGGTCCAGTAGGAATTACAGACCAGAATGAAGCTCCGCCACCTGTAACTAACAGCTGTGTGGTTCATCGGAGATCAGGTCCGATTCGGAGAATGTTCACACTGTGTTCTTGGATGATCTTAACCCACATGTTCCTCAGTGTTTGTCTGCAGGCATAACAAATATGGTTGGTTTTTCCAGATACACGGTTTCCATACATCTTCTCTTTCCCTCTCTCTTCTGTAGCGTTCACACACAATTCCATCACTAAATCGGGTAAGACGTTTTCCCGGACAACGTCAGTATCTAGTGTCACTTTGCAACAAACGTGCTTTATCTCACAAATATTCCCGACCAACCATCGATCACCCCGTTGTGCAATTACAGCATGTTGTCGATAGTGTTGAGCCTCCAATTGTTTTCATCGTGAGATAATACGGTTAGATTTTTCTTACCAGATGACTGAGTATGCACATTTAGATCCAAAGTTGAAGGCTACAAACCGATAAGCGCCTATATCTCCCGCACACGGACCACAAATCTAGAGCCCTCAGCACGACTCGTGAGATCTCTGAGCATAAGTTCATCAATAGAAGTAAGAATGCGTTATGTGCACTGCAGACCATTCGGTTAAACTTTTTGAGACCACCAATACCAGGAATCGCGCTCACTGTGTGTCCGGTTAATGCATGAGTTCGTGTCCCAATCCTTAAACTCTTGCGTAATCTCATTTTCCGTGGGAACAGTAGGCCTATTAATACGCTCAGCATCTTAGCCTAATGCATGTGTCCAAACTTTGGTTTCTCAAGAACAGCCGTGTTGGAGATATTCGATCAACGGCTCACATCGCCATTTTGATGCGTGCTGACTGGATCGATGATCGCGTCAGCGTAATTGTCACGTTTGGATGCAAGTAATCAGGTGCCCTCGTTTCCTTGGTAGCCCTCTGTTCGGTCACTGTGATGGTCAGTGTCCAGTGTTTTATAGTGGACAAAACCAACGGCCGCCGTGTTTGACCCAAACTCATGATTAGTAGTGCTCTGAAATCGCGGACTGAACTAACACTCATATGGTCAACCAGGAGATCAAGCTGCCCCGGCCCTTCTCTTGTATAGAACCGGATCATTTTGGCCTGCATGACATTAGATAAGCCCTGAACACAAATCTATTTTATTGCCTTTCCGTTCATTTGACTAGATTACACAAACCTCATTTGTGCTTGTCATCACCATGTGTACGTTCTATGGCAGACTGGATTGGCATCAGTTTATGCATGGCCTCACCTGAATCTCAGTCACAATTGTCTAGTTCGTAAATTCAGCTACGTTATACTGACAAACTTACTCATTGTGTCATCAGTTTCACTCCTGTGAACCATCAGCTGGCTGCTATGTGGTCTAAATATCAAACTGCAGGTGACGAATACGTTTTATTTATATACGGAGTCGCACTGTGTTATGTAAACGACCCTCGGTGTAACTATGGTGTGTTTCTCCTTCCTTCTGCTGTTTCAATCAGGTTCGCCCTTTGTTTCGATCTGGAGGCTATCTACAGCGTTCGAATCAGTTATGGTTTGCGTGTCAAAATGCACCTGAGTTCACCGATGTGGTGCTTAATCTACAAACCTTGATTTACCAGTTGCAAATCTGACAATGCACGTGGGTTCCGATGGAGTGGCTGACACAATGTCCGATGCCAGTTGTTTTTGTATGTAACTGTTTGAGTAAAAACCCAGTGGTCAATCAAAATTCTGCATTATCAAGCTTACAATCACTGTTCTTTGCACTTAACTTCGTTTCATTCCACTCTCAACGATATTCATATATGTATATTTAGATACTGCTGCATTTCAGGTACTCCAACACAACCGCTAGTTTACGATCCCGCTAAGCCATTTAGGTGTAGGCTGAAGCGATCGGAATTCGACCGATGGTGACATAATCGTATCAAAACTGTCTCCGTGTGTGCCTATGACGTGTCTGACTTCATTTGAATTTGCCATTTTTGTTCGCTCTGCCCTGACAACTCTGTTTCATATAACTGTTGTGTATTTGGCCTGATGATGAATAACCAAAAACGAGCTTGTTCGCTACACCATTTTTATGATTACTTTACGGGATTTTAGCCATTCGAAATCACTGTGTCACACAACTATGTAAAACGGTTCTGAAGTAGACTGAATTCCGGAGATTTCAAGTAAATAAATTTAGACCAAATTAAACATAGGGCTCGAGCCAACAAGGTGCACCAAAACTGCACTCGAAATTGTGATGGTGTCTGATAAAGGCGCCTGAGTTTGCGACCTATGTAACCTGCTCCTCAAAAGTACGTGAAAGGATAAACAACAAATAAGACCACATTTACGCAGCCTATCTTTGAGGTCCACGTACTTTATGGAGTTCGATCGAAACAAGCTTCGCAGTTGTGTCACACTGTAGGTCTTTCCAACTGTGTTACTTACTTCCTGAGTAGTCAACCCAGCAAAAACCTCGTTTTGTAGTCTGGCATCATATAAACCAAATTCTTTTCCACAGGTAGGAATCTGACTTCCGGTATTATCAGTTCCATGTGCGTACCAAGAACGTTTTGGGAGTGGGCATTCTATGCAAGTGCCCGCTGTCACAATCATTTCCTTTTCAATCGTATCATTAATGTATGTCTTCACCAGCATTGTGTGTCCAACTACTAACAAGGCTTCGTTCCTGAGTGGAAGGTAAGTAACTAAAAAAAGGGAGTGTCCCAGCCGTTCCGAGTCTCCTTCCTGTGAATGCCTCTCTGAACTGAATTGTCTGCAGTGCCACGCCCAGGAAGGATGTTCATCCATCTTTCCCGACTTTAACTGTAAAGTCGAGATTCTGACGCGCTATGCTAGCCTCAATTAGGCTACCTAGATTCACATATCCGCCAACTATACAGATGATATCGTTCACGTACCTCTTGCCCAATAATTCCACGAGTAGTTCTTTCTACCAACGCGATGGAGATATCGCAACATCATTCTTCGGAACATATTTCTCCCATCAGTCTGAAACTACACACTGTAAGTGTCAGCTATTATCAGCTGTTGAGTGCGTAGTTTAAACCTATGAAACGAGTACACCCGCAGAGACAGTCAATGGTTCTATAAGTGCCACGTATGAGAACAGAAAACATTCAACAAGGAAGAACACCTTTTCTCACACACGGCAATCGGATGTTATGTAAATTGCCCGGTGATTAGCAACCGAAAACAGAATGTTCGCCGAACCAACTAAACTTTTGATAGCCAATAAACGTAATTGGTACGTGGGGTTTGAGAATCTCGATTGCATAGGCCCAATTGTTAGGAGCCTCGACATCGGCACGACAATGTAAGTAGCACGAACTTATAGCACCTCATCCAGCCTATTCCGTTTTGCACACATCCACATGATTCTGATAACACATTGCTCTTTTTCTCTCAGTACCATGTGTAATTCTTCTACATGACGCTATCGATTAACTGTCGGACATCTGAGAACTGCAGGACGATTACATTACTGAAATTAGCACTTTATCACCTAATACGCTCTATTGCTAGTGGGTTGAGCAATCATCATTGACGGCGTAAATTTCCTCTTGACTAGACACCTATATCGGACACATTTTCGGGAATCACCTTGTCATACCCATGTCCACACTAATAACCGGGCTGACACGTCATATTGGATACCTCGACATAGTTCGATGTTTTGTGACCTTTTACCCTGCATTCCAAACGGTAACGCGACCTAGATAAACAGAAGTGTTCATTCATTTGTGTGTCTGGCAAGGTCGGCAGATCCAGCACCTTCAACATAGCCAGTACCATCCTCTCCGGTAGCCATTCCCCCAAATATTATCCTGCTTACGGATTGGGACGTTCACTAGGTCACTGGGTGACGCTCTGGTCAAAGGTGATCACATGTAGCCAGAGAGCCGGCGGGCGAACCAGAAAAAAATTTAAAGGTTACAAAACAGGCGTTGTCTGAGTATTATCCAGAACCTAAACAGAAGTTCAAAATGAAAAATACACCTTTGCACGTGTAAATAGATAGAAAAAGATCCATGCGAGTAAAATGGGAAAACAGAACCGGAGTTCGACTGACGAGGCTGAAGCATTCCTGCGTAGGTCAACAAGAGTTTAAAGGTGGTAAAACGGGCAGTATCAATCGGAGTTAGAGGAGGGAAAAGCGGCTCACCTCTGCGATTTCCATAGTGAGAAGAGAACCAAATGAAGTATACACTGAAATCACTACTGGGGAATTGTTACCGGTTGTGAACATGTCGCAGGACCGGATCGAGTGGGGAGTTGTGCACTAATGGATAACGGAGTGTGCACCTCCGCTCTCATACAGATGAAGGTTGGGTAGTCAGATCGCAATATACTTGCTTGCATATGTTACGGTCAAAATACAGCCGAATCCGAATACCAGTCCAGCACAATGAACCACAAATAGAATCGAAATACTTTGATTTGATTCCAGGTGATGCTCCTCTGTTTTGCGCATTTCGGGTAGCTGAACGCAAGCAAAGAAGAATCGAAATATCATGGGTCAATTCAGATTATCGTCTTTCAGGTTTCATTGGGTTCGTGAGGACTTAAAACAAAAACACTTTGACAATCACCATTTAAAAATCAGAAACTCAAGTACTTGAACGAACTCATTTCGTAGACGGTTAATCACGCGACCACTAGCTATCGCAGTAACTGATGAATAGTCGGGAATTTGGTTTATTTTCTAGTTGACCATCACTCACATTCGATCGCAGCGTTCAACTAGAAGATAAACCAAATCCTCGACTACTCATTACTAATCTAAAATATCGCCTTGCAGGTTTAATGAGTNAGTTAACCGGGTTCAATGACGTGGATGCCACTATCGTTCGTTTGAGTTGTCTGCTAAAGATGTGCACCAAAAAAACAACAGCATGATGTGGAGTTACCACGAAGAAGCACTCCTACAGGTGACGTTGTGTGAAATGTCTCACTCCTACTCTTCCAATTATCCCCAAACTATGCTGTTCTCTTCTCCATTGTCGTTGTTGCACGGTAGCCAACCATCCGTGGGAACTAGTGATGTGCCCCTGTTAAACGAAAGGAATCAATACAGGTAGCAGGAGACAAAATCACAGTTGGTTCAGTTAAAACTACAACCTGATGTGTTGGCAACCAGATCTTCAGTAAGCCCACAAATGTCCATTCCAACGCTGACACACCATATGGCAAACTATGGGAAAGACATTGATGGAATTGTCTGCCACCGCAGTCACAGAAACATGCTGACCTCAAAAAAGAAATTATCGCCAAGCTTACAACGGCACATCCAAACGTAAATTGTCTCCTTTAACTCGAAGCAGAGTGACCACATGCGTTGGTCACAACCATGTGGTACCAGAAATCTAGCCCCCTCTTTTTATTACGTTCAGTAACATCGTTCATTTGAGTGGTCCAGTGGCAACAAATATTAACTTTACGGATTGGATAACTGATTAGAGTACGTTAGTTTCTACCGCTGATCGCAGATGGTGGTGGAATTTAAACTTGCTACAAGGTCCGCGCTCTCGAGCGGTATGTTGCATCACACGCAGACTGGAGACCGTCAGACTACCCAAATTTAAACCTTCGAAATGGTTGGGCCTTAAACCCAGGCGGACATGATTGATACGGTGTAGTTTTGTCATGGAACTAAACGGAGCTCAGAGGGCATCGCGAACGCGGTAGACGGGAGTGGATGACGCCCATACTGCATGCGATAGCGAGCTGCGGTTACTGACTCGATACCGTGACACGGTGAACTGACAACGGAACAGAATAACGTGGTGTCAGAACAGCCTAAGATTCAAATGAATGAAATACCATATGATGACAAAAAAGCAGAGAACACAAAGTCGCGGTTGGGAAGGCATCTTTAAAAAAAAGCATTTTAACACGAAAGTGCTGTAAACAGCGTGACGTACCATATCGGCCAGGGATATGTACAGAAAGAAACCGGAGGTGATGGCGAAAATGTACATAGCCGATTGTGGAAGTTCGCCTAGAAATACTCCGAGAAGGAAACCCGAATAGGCTACGCATGCGGATCCGAAGTTGAACAACAACGCCAGCGACATGGACATGCCTGATTGTAGAAGAATTGCAATATCGCCTATGTCGAAGAAGGTGGAAGAGAACATTCACATTCCTTCATAGAACACGGTGCAAATCGCTTAGCACCAATAAAACCCAAGGAAATTTAGTGCATTGAATCTCTTTCGGATCGCTCCGCGCCGAGAATAAGAAACACCAGTGCACGAAGAGCACTTGCACCTTATACCCGGGTTGTGATGCACAACACATGAAAACTGGCCTTGAAGACGGTGTGAGCGAGAGTAGACAAATCAACCGTCAATTTGCGCACATCTTAGAAATAGCCGTTGATATTCTGGGGGGCGGTTCAGAACACTTCCCTTTAGATTCTCACTGAAAAGAGGTTGCGGCAATTGACAGCAGATACGTAGAACGACGACATTAAGACTAAGAGATTTGGAGAATTAATGAGTAGATGTTCAGTCAAGAGGATCAGGCCCCAACATGTCGCTGAACCAACCAGGAACGGGAGCACTTTTGTTTGGTGATCATGGCGATGAAATTCTTTGTGTGCGGCTTCTTGAAAGTACACGGCAACATGACAAACAGAACCGTACAGCTGCTGCCTGATGTTCACATGAAAACAGCTACAGTATGACTCGGAGAACTTCAAATCAGTTAAAGCCGAACACAGTAATATGACATCGAATTACAGATACGGAGAAATTGAGTCGGCTACTTCCGAAGTTCAACTTATGGGCTTCTATTGCCAGGCACACAGAAGTAGGATTATGAACTAGTCACATATATTTCGGCCCATCATGCTGTCACAGCGAGACTGGACCTTGACGCGGTATGACAGCTTGCACATCTAGATGGCATTTTAGGCTAAAGTGCACGGTGTGACCACCACTCCCGTAGAGTCACTCGCACCAGACAAGACAATAGGTAGAGGTCTGACAAACCACGGTCTTCTGGCACTTTAGGGTGGGGATCGGAAGGAGGTTGACATGTTGTTCCGGAAAAATTACCAGTTCTCGTGCACTGCCAGCCACTCGTTGCCTTGTGGTACAGGCTTTTGAGCCAAAGACTTTGGTTGAGAATTCTAATTGTTCTGTTTAGGTTTTCGCGCCCTGCCAGTATCTCAGTCCACACACAACCATGAACACTCATAACACCGTTAATTCCACATTGCGTCGACCGACTCCCACTATAATCCGGGTCGCCCCTATCAGCTGCATACAACAGGGTGGATAGACGAAAACATGCTGCTGCTGACCCCTCCATCGTCCTATCAAATTTAGCTCTCATGTCCCTCTCACCCCCATTTCTTGTGCTTATTCTGCAGGGTCCACAAAAGGCATAACTAATACTTTTTCGGTAACTCCCATCTCTTGCCGCTCAGCCTCAGGCCTCCATCGTCCCTTAATTAGGTCTAGAGTGCGAATTATTGTGCCTGCTTTCAGAGTCGACATTCTAAAACAGAAAGGTCAGCGGACTGCTCTCGCACAAACATTGGACTCGTTAAATGCCGATGTCTGTTTTGCTTGAGAATCTAGAATCAATGACAATGGTCGCCGTATGAAACTGACGGCACCGCACTGTCTACCTGGTACTGGTCGCACACTTCGGGTGACTCCACGGCTGCTGGTACCGGTCAGACTGGAGTAGGTATAGTCCTCAGCACGACTGGCGCAGCCGCATCAGTAGATTGGATTCCTGTTAACAGTAGACTTTGTGTCGTCCGCTTGGCAGGTTGTGCTAAGACCAGCTCAAGACGTGAAAATGTCAGCAATCTATTCATTATATCTGCCTACACTCCAAGTGACTGTAACGACGTCGGCATCAGGTGTGCCGGAGGTATGAATGCCCAGGTCGGCAGCTTTGGTGAGGCTCAATCTCGTCTAGATGGTAGGTTCGGGATAACGTCACATCGATCAGATGATGGCGGGCGATTGTTGCGGCTGTGCGCTGAACATGAGCTATTTTTAGCCAGCATTATTTTCAGGCATTGTGGGCATCATTGCTATACTTGGCGCCCGCCTTCTCCGAATCAGGCCTGGTCTCCGATGAACCACACGGCTGTTAGTTACAGGTGGCGGCGCTTCATTCTGGTCTGTAATTCCTACTGGACCACATGCATGGATTCAGATCATGCGTCGGTACATCGCAATTTCGTTCCAATTTTTGCCGAGCAACGACTGGCTGTTGAGAAGCTGGCTATACAGCTGGTAGGTTGTAGGTACCACAGCAGCTTAGGAAGCTACCTTAGAAATTCTCACTTTGGATATCCTAATAATTACTGGACCGAGATCTAACAAGCAATTCATGGAGCGGTTCGAGGGTACATGGGTTGAGCAGACATTGAGTCTGAGAAAAATCCCTGAAGTTATTAGAAGCCAAAAGAAACATTCTTCTTGGCAGTTCACATAACATGTTTAGCGGAGTTATCCGTGAGAATCCGAAACGTAGAACAAACATCTATCACAGAGCTTGGCTGACGGAAATAATTAAGGAAGTGGAGAGCGAGTTTGATTCAAAGAAAATAGGCAGACTTGTATCATGACATTATAGTGTGTTCATGACTTCTTGTGGCAATTGACCAAAATATAACGACACATATTGTCAATGCTGAGAAGTCCTCACGTAAATATGGTTTCAGTCAGCTCAAACAGCTCCGCACAGCCTGACAGCACCACTGCAGTCAGTGACAAATATGCATATATATATATATATATCAACGTAGAAACGCATACACGTCCGTAGGATTCTAACTAACACCTCACTGAAACACCCAAGGATTACCTCTCTGTAGTGTTTCCGAACCGTTGCTGCAATTGCATTTCATTATTTACACTACACTCTATTTGCATACCCTTCTCTCAGTATTCAGATTTTTAGTGGTTTTACCGAAGCATTGCAAATAGCAAGCCAGTATCTAAGTAAGTTTCAGGCATATCCGTGCCACCGTTCCCAGGCGACCGTCTGTCAATGAAGCTATCAGCAAGGCAGATGTTATTCTCATCTACTACAAGTCCATGAAGTTCGAGCGGTGGGTGGAACACTTTGATGGTCAATCTAGTCTGGTCTCATGCTTCTACCGTGTTACTGCAACAAACCTGTAGTGTAGCACTCTGGTAGGTAGATCTGGAACCACCCACTGAGAATGAGGTCAGCAACCGCCTTTCGGCTCACAAACGTAAAAGAGCTGCTGAACTGGATGATCTCGTGCCGGCATTATTCGAAAAAGATGGGGAGGCGCTAGCAAAGACCTTGGCGCGGTTGTTTCACTCCGTATGGATAACGGATACCAGTCCCTTGTGCTGGGGCCAGACGATAATAGACCCTATATTCAAGAAAGTTATCAGGGGCTCTCACGAAAACCATGAGGGAATTAGCATGACCCTAGTAATTATTGAGGCGCTGCCACCTACTATACATTGCTGATTCATTGCAGTTCGCAAGGTAGAAAAGAATGAAGAACAGGCACGGATTCACCCTGGACTGGGGTGTGCTGATTAGATCTTCACCCTTCGCCAAATACTGCAGCAGCGCCATGTATACCGTCGGTCAGCGGTCCCCGTATGTATTCACTAAAAACGTGCGCTCCGTTCGGTGGATCGATCTGCGTCTTCAGCGTTGCTCAATCGCAGGGACGTACCGGTCAATTACACGAACATACTGTCGGCACTTTATTCCCATACTTCAGCTCAGACTATGGTTCACGGTGAACTGTCTGACAGTTGCAACACCAGAAGCAGCGTACATCAGGAATGTCCACTTTCATCATTTCTGTCATGGGCCAAATGATCGGGGACTGTCTGCTGAACTCACAAACTGTCAATATAGATCTCCCACCCGACTGAACACTGACTGATCTTGGTTATGCTGACAATATGCAGGCAGCACAAACAATGCTAGACACTATTCCGTACTCTGCCAAATATTTCGGGNTCAGCTCAGACTATGGTTCACGGTGAACTGTCTGACAGTTGCAACACCAGAAGCAGCGTACATCAGGAATGTCCACTTTCATCATTTCTGTCATGGGCCAAATGATCGGGGACTGTCTGCTGAACTCACAAACTGTCAATATAGATCTCCCACCCGACTGAACACTGACTGATCTTGGTTATGCTGACAATATGCAGGCAGCACAAACAATGCTAGACACTATTCCGTACTCTGCCAAATATTTCGGTGTGCGCGTGATAACCTTGAAGTGCAGAGTGCATCTGCAAGATTGGTGGGATTACGTAGATTTATTGTTATACAATGAAGACATAGAGGTTATTGGCAGGCTTATATATCCGGGAGGCTGCATCAGCGGTGGCTGCCGAGATACAGGGATTAAAGCGGAAATGCGTAACTCTCATGCTACGGCGGTGTTCGCAAATCTGAGACATCTATGGTGACAGACGGGTATCTCTCCAAATCTAAGGGTCGCGTATATCAGACAACAATGAGAGCTGTAGTACTCTATGGCAGAGAAATGCGGCCATTCAGAGTAAAATATGTGAACCGTCTTGAGATATTTCACCACGGATGTCTGCGTTCAATTGCTCGTATATCGTGGCACCAGCGAATAAACAAAAACAACAATGGTTAGGTCATGTACTAAAAATGTCAGCATGTCGTCTGCCACACCGTGCATTCTTTGTCGACACTGCGGATGACTGGCGCAAAGTGTGATGTGGACAGATGAGGATCTGGTGCAGAGAAATGAAATCGCTCACGAAGAGATTGACCACTGTATATCGGGTTCGTTTCCCGGGGTGGGTTCATCGGGACTCATAGTGTCAGGGGCTTCAGACAGGTGAGATGGCGGCTAACCGAACTCAGTAGTGTGAAGTTGTAGTTTGGCCGTTGTCTGTAAAGTGACCGTACGTAATTTTGCGGAGCAGTGAAAGGCTCAAAGAAGCTGTCTTGCGGAGGACGCCTCAAGCTCACTTACAGCTGGGTTGTTTGGTTGCTGGGTGTAGGCACCTTAAGGTTGTCTGTTTGGACATGGACCTAGCTATTCCTAGTAGTTGAGTCCCTTCCCCTCCTCTTCTTTTTTCAATTCTCGCACAGAGGATTCCCTTTTGTTTTCTTTATGTTTGTATGACAGTAAACCATCAGAGTAAACCACTGGTGTATTGCTGTCTGTGATGATGATGATGACCCGTCAAGGGTAAAGCACGACCAATGCATTCAGTTAAAAGTGGCCATCGAAAGATATGTTAGCCAACACAAACGATGAACCCAGCAACGGAGAACGGCCTTTGAATCAACCCAGATAAAATCAACCGATCGTATGTATGTACTCGTCCAGGTCATAATCGGAATGATCCATCAGTCAGATTGCGGTAGCCCCACATGACTGGTACGTTCCGTGTTTACTCGTCGTTGTCAACACTGTCTGCTTATTGACGCACGAATGCATACACACACACACACACAATGTAATTAGTAGCATCGGAGTGCTCCAATTCTGCATACGAAACTGGCACCGATTGTGCTAGTAAAACAATGCCCTCCAAGGAAAGGGAAATCAGTTGCTCGAGGAAGATACGTACGTTCTGGGGAAAACCTTGCGCTTGTGCATATTCCGAAGGCGGTTGTTGGGTTACGGGAATGATCATTAAAAAACCGTACGCCCCCTTCCCACAAGATTTGCAACAGTTCTCACGAAAGCCTTCACTGTAAGGAAGTCACCCTTCGGGGACGGGAGGATCATATCAGGAATGGTGATGTAAAGTGAAAAAACGGGACAAACAGAAAAAGCAAATAGATGAAATGGCCAGCAGTCACTCGGAAAAGAACCAGAAAAATATGACACTGTTAAATGAAACGGCAAGCGGAGTAGTAACAAACGAAGTGCATGGTTCAACCGATGTAGTCCTGAGACTGTTCGCTATGAGTCAGACATAAACTGCTCACTAACATTCCTTTGACGACCAGTCGGCACATCGCATCAGGAATCACTCACAAACTTACCCAACTCGTGCGGTAGTTCTTCGCAAAGCACAGCTAGTGCCACACTTAGACCGAGACGCAAATCGTTCACAAAGCCGGCACCGATTGACAGCCCATCCATAAAGTTGTGTACACCGTCTCCAATCACAATCATCCACACGACCGGATCCAGGCGACCGAGGCGTATGCATAAATTCCTGCTACACCACGCAGATGATGTATCCTTCTCCATCTGACGTCCAAAGACAAACGATGGCTCTCACAAGCAAGTTGTGTGA
>QNGE01000664.1:0-47482 GCA_008508345.1 Paragonimus westermani
AGGTACGCAGTTATCAGACGCGAAAAGCAAAAGGCCGATGAGGAGAAAGACCAAATCTTCATTCGACAAAATGTACAAGTGGTCTTTTATAGCGCTATAAAAGGCACCGGCACGCGAATTAGCTGGAGAAGACGGAGACCGGCCGTCGTCGAGCGAGTAAACCGGAAGTGTAACACGTGTGTCCTTCGGGTTCGCGCCACAGTCACATGACATGCAGACAAACAATCGGACAGCATGCATCATGCAAGCATTCTTAATAACCTATGTAAAATATTCAACTATGAGTTTTGAGCTATTTCACACATCATACCGCAGGCAGGCCAGTGAAATCTCTAGGCCGCCACACTGTTCCATATGTTCGTGTTCACGTGAACCGCTAATCTTGGGACTTGTATATCTGGTGGATTCCTCATCGATGCTTGTTTTTGTCTCCTTCTAATTGGTTTATGATATTCTTCTTGTCGGTTAGCACCTCATTACTAAGAAATTCGCCTTTCCGACCATCTTCGCCTTTGGACTCGAATCGTTTGTTCAACAGGCTTGAATTTCACAGGTGCTTGCTGTCACAGGCGCGAATACTCTGGGTTCAGCCTCTCAGCAGGCGTTACGAGTCGACCAAACGTGGCCCGAAGAACCACTGGACACATGGGATTGACACGTGCCGCCCAAATATTTGGAAGAATTTGCGATATGCCACTTTTCAAGTTGCTATATCGTAGAAAGTATACAAAATTTGAAGAAGTAGAAAAAGTGGATGCTTATAAATGCTTATAAATGTTGAACATATTTGAATTTAATTCTTATTTAGCGCCGTTTTATAGTGACGCCGTTTTCACGACCCCCACCCATCCTCTCATTCCAGTAGTTTATTTGTTTCATCGAGTCATAAAGGACAACTTAATAGAGGATGCCTCATTTCCGACAGAAAAAACGTTGTGACGGCCCGCGTGCGATGTGGTCTGCAAGTGGGTTCAACACTATATCTTTCGCTACTTTCTTGAGTCGATGAGATTCGTGCGTTGCCTTGTCCCGGAGGGCTTTGCTGACCAGGACTTCAGCCTATCTAGGTTTAGTCATGTTAAACAAGTCAGCGGGAGTAACCGTATGGAAGAAAGCGGGGCTTATAAGCATGGAGGTCGCATTACTGACTGTTTGGAGGTGCTTGAAAATTCGGACGCCAATCGATGGGTACACGGCAACGTTACATTTGAGGTTGCAGAGCTGCTGCCGTGAAACTAAGGAAAGGGATTGGAAGAAGGTTCCCTCAAAGGGAGAATGTACGGTCAAAAACCCTGCACCAATTCTCAGCGTCAGTTCCACTGTGACACTCGGCTAGGTCAGCCCTCACTGCTAAATGAGCCAGACACGTGAGCCATTGGCTTCCGGCAGAGTTTCTAATTTACTGCAGTCCAGGGTCTTGCGTCCGAAACTCTGGGTGTAACCGTTCAACAAAACCTATTTCTTCCCTGCCCCACAATTCAAACACTTGAGCAGAGATCCAGTCTGAGGTCTCCTTTGTCAGTTCGGGATATCCACTCGTACAACAGACATCTGTCAATACGCGAAATGTACGTATGCTGGCAGGTCGGCTCAACACCTTAGAGCCAGAATGCTGCGTCGCACTGTTTGCCATAAGGCTGAGCCACCACGGCGTCGATATAGCAGCTTTGAATGAGACTAGCCTTGCACAGCTCAATAATTTGCGAGAAGTAGGTGCCGGTTGAACCTTCCGCCAGGTAAGTTGCCCGGTGGACAGCGTTTGTCTCGCAATAGCTAACCGCGTCAACCATTTGATGGTAGGTGAATCACCCGGCACCTACCATCAAATCATGTTCATGTGCCTCAGACTCGGTGGAGACAAGTTTGTCACAGTGGTTAGTGTATATGGCACAACTGTGTGTCACACTCATGATACCAAGGGCCAGTTTTGTTATCATTTGTTCTCCACAATCCAGTCAGCCCCATTGACCGACCGGCTATTCGTTGCGTGTGAATTCAAAGCTCAAGATAGACGCGACTCTGCAGCGCAGCCGTGGGTCTTCGGACTCCACAGCACTGGTCCAGTCAACGTTAACGGTGGTCGTCCGTCCCTCCTGTGTGCTTCTTACCAGCTGGCCATCACAAACACCCGAATCCAGCTGAATAAGAGTGATATCACTACGTGGATTCACCCACTTAGGGGTCACCATCATTTGTTCCATCAAGCGACTGTTCGATAGCGCGACCTTCGTGGGGTGCGTATCACTCGAGTGATGCGCGGTGCTGCATGTAGCACCGGTCAAACAGTCGTCAGGACCGTATCGGTCACTCATGTATGTAAGCCCGTTTACTCTAGATCCTTTGGACAGCCGCAGAAATTGGATGACAACCGGCGGGATGATTTTCAACGTATAGTTGCGCTCGTCTGTATGTCCATCCTGTATCCAGTGATCCCGAGGGTATGTGACATTAGCTGAAGGAAAAGATCACAGCGGCAGCCGCTAAGACGATCGGGGTAGAACGCTGGAAACGCCCGGACAGATTCGATGGCAACAAGGCGATTTGCTCCAGCTTGGAACTACACAGAAGTCCAACCGTCACCATTGCCACAATCAACCAAGTTAGTAAAGACAAATGGAAGACGCCTCAGAGGGTTTGCCGAGAACTCACCAAACGGATATACGGAATGAGGGACAGCTGGTCAAACAAGAGAATTTTAGCTACTGTGTTGAACTGACTGCCAGGAGCTCAAGAAGTTCTACGACTGACCGAAGGCCAGTTTTTGTCTGTTCGCCTGGTCTGCTGATATATTGGTTGACGTAAACTCTGGTATATTTGGGTACTGAGTCGGAAGATGATCTTCAGTGTCAATTTGCTATTGCTGATTGAAAAGCCGTGAATAGTCTGTCACAGCAAGGTGTCAGAGTTCCACTTGCTCTTCCTCGAGATTTTGCATAGATAGAAACAGCTATCGTACGACTGCCAAACAGAATAGCTTGGGCTAAGTTTAAGTTACCAGGGGAAGTTCTGAAGAACGGCGGTCCAGTTTTACAACGCGCATTGCCCTGCTTTGAGTCCATTTTTCCGGGGGGAAAAGCAGTTTATTAGGAGTTCGAGAATGCAATAATCCTACCCCTATTTCAAGTTAGATGTAGCAAGAGATGCACCAGCAGTTTCAGGAACGTCGGTTTGCTGAACTGCGCCGGAGGGATATTAGTAAGTAGCCCGCTGAACTGACTCCGTACAGATCTTTTATAGGCCGATGTCCCCTGGAGGCAGTGTTCTTTCCGAGCAAGTCGCAGTACAATCTCGCCGATGTTTGCTGCTAGATACACTTAGTGGGAGTCACACAAATGCGACCAGCCACTGCGTGTGCTGGTGGTGGATTTCACCCTAGCGTTTGAGTCCGCGGGTCTTGAGGCACTGTAGAGAGTGCTGGATAAATTTGGATGTCCTGATGGGTTCATCGATTTCATTAGAATGCTGCAAATATGTGTGAAGTTTGCTCGTGTGGATTGACGTCTGAGGATTTTGACATTGTCATTGGCGTGAAGTGGAGTTGAGTTTTAGCTGTAGTCTCGTTCGGTTTATATTTGGCTCCAATGCTAACCGCTGGTCTTCAGAATTCTATGGACAGTGCCAAGGTTAACTACCCCACGGATGGCCGCTTACTGAATATTCAATAGTTCGCATCGTAAATCGGTTACATACTTCAGCGATGTGCGCGATGTTGTTTAAAAATACTATCGCGCCATGGCGAAGAGGGGCTGCGGTAAGTGACCACCGGGCAAAGATGAACTGCTTCGAAAATAAGACGTGATTACCTGCTTTTTGGCATAAACAAGCTTATACAAAACACCTAAATTTATAACTGAAACTCGTGCTCACTTACTTTCCCAAAATGATCTAGAAATTTTTGGTTGAAGGATCCACATACAATCCCTCAACCACGTCCCGATATCTCACAGGTTGCTATTGCATGATCAGTTTCATCGACTTCACCACACGGGTGAACATACCGTCAGCGATTTTATTGCTGTCCGTCTTGCAGAGCCAATTGTAAGCAACCGTTACATTCTTGGAGTCAACAGTGCGTATCCCAACAGGGCAATAAGGCCTTCGAAGTATCTTAATTTTGGACTTGACACGCATTGTTCATGTGCGCGCTGACCTCGAAAGTCACTTGTCTCATGCAACTACCGCCATCCGCATTCCAAATAAAGTAGACGGATTCACCAGCCAGCATCTACTTGTCCGCTGTCATGACGATTCATTCATAACGTTTTCTGCCAAGTCGACTGTTAAGCTCACGACCGCAAATTTTGATGATCTTTCAGACAACAACGCATCACAGTGCCCAAATTCAGTCTGGTTCGCTTCACAAGTTAAGACGGTTTCTAGGTAGTGCAGGCTCACGCTGAAGAGTGTACCATCATTGGTCAAGGGAATTAGCAGGGTGCTTCTACTGGTAACCCAAATTATCGTCCCTGCCCAAGAAGAGCGCTGGGGAAAGGGGGGAATTACTTCTCATAGATTTATGTGGCATTGGTTGTACAAGTAGAGAAGACATTTGCAGTGTTGTAGCAGGACTCGTACATGTAAGTGATCTTAGAGGTCCTCACGACGTTTCACAGTCCGCAGTTCAAGTAACTACCATTATGCCGAACAACCTGGGGAGCACGCATGACTGGTGTCCGTTTTACGCAGACACGCAGGACTTCTCAGTAAAAGACTGCCGAGGAAGAATGTTTGCATTTTTGTGCTGATGAGTTATGATGCGTTCAGGAACCCGCCGTAACAAGTTTAAATTGGAAATCATAAGGTGCATCTTCGGGACTAACAAAGAACTGAGGTGGATGAACACGGCAGACAGGATTCCAGGTGTATCAGCTCTCTGGAACG
This sequence comes from Paragonimus westermani, assembly GCA_008508345.1. Taxonomy (NCBI): domain Eukaryota; kingdom Metazoa; phylum Platyhelminthes; class Trematoda; order Plagiorchiida; family Troglotrematidae; genus Paragonimus; species Paragonimus westermani. Next base: position 4,882 of record QNGE01000664.1, read on the forward strand.
CGCATTCGTTGAACGAATACTTCCAGTGGACACCGCACGATGAACATTTTGACGAAAACAATTCTTGATATACCTCCTGTATTTCTCATCGATATACGTGCTTTAAGGCAGGTTTATTCTTTAAAATGTCGCTTTGGTAATGCAACAGAGCTTCGAGTTTTTGGAAGATTTGTACTGTTTTTAGATCACAAACAATCCAACGTGAGATGTTTATTAAGTTTCTCTTACATACTTATTATTTTGCGTCTCTTTATCCGTAGACGGGTTCTTCGTTTTTGGGCTCGTGGTGCTGTCTTGTCAGCATACCTGTTGTAACCCCTTGAAAAGCACAACTTGCTCTTTCCTCTATCTGCTATTTTCAACGATCAAGAGAACTGTGCTGGTCGCTGAGAGATAAAACACACATCCACTTCGGATCCGTGTGACTGTGATAAGTCAATTAAAGTCACCTATTCCGGGTGTTCTATCCGTCCGGTGTGCTGAATATAACTGTGGCCGGGTAGTACTATTTGATATGTCGCTAGCACTTTGTACACAAAATTAACCAACTTGGGGGCTGCTTTCTGCTTACCGTAAAACTTTTGCAGCTGACTTCTGTCCTATCTAAGAAAATGCCCTTAGATAGAAGAGTGAAAATGATAGGCGAACTTTTACAACCTGTGCAATACCGTCTGCTGTGCAGGTATATATCTGAATGGATGTCAAATGTGATGCAGACGGTCGCCTGCAGCAGCACTTTTGGTTTCTCTCAGTCGGTCAGTCCTAGTCGGCAGCGACTGTTGGATTTGTTGAAACTCGTCTGATACGTATGTCGTCTTTTGTTTGGCATGATCCGGAGCGATGAGTTTGTTTGGTTTGTAGAAAGTCGCTCCTGAATTTGCCCTTATTAGCCTTCGCCGTGGGCGGTAAATGATCGTAATGAATTTTGACCTAATTGCCTCGTCCTTCTTTTTCACAGTCATCATTACTCATCCGTTAACCGTTTCTTCTTGATATTGTTTGACAAGCTTTTACCCTCAACCGCGCGCAGTTGTTCCAATAATTTCATTTCCCGTTGACTGGTGGCCATTGGCGGACTAGTGTATGATTACCCCCATCTTGAACGCCTTTCCGCTGGATGATTTGTGCATCTGTTTATTCCGCATTCAATGTGAGATAGTACAAACAATGTCAGTTTGCAAACCAACACCTTACAAATTGCAATCCTTTCGGTCGTCTTCCTTGACGTATATTGGACTTAGAAGACAGTCCTGTCAACCCGGCCGCCTGGATAGGCGTAATTGGATTTTTCGAGTGCATACCACTGGGTAAATTACCAAGAACCGCCTGGTATGATTCAACGGCGACGTTTTGTGACCGAGATATGGGACACCACAGAACGAAATGTGTTAATCAGAGGCCAAAACATGATGAACTAGCTTGCTGTCCGTGTGTCACCCTCAGATCAGGTAGAAGAAAGTAAATTCGTGGACGGTTGTTAGACCGAGACTTTGTGGCACCTAATGTAATGCGAATCAAGACGACCATCCGTTCCGCACAGCCTAAACTATCATTGACCTTCAACCTACCTGTATGCATTCGCCTCAACCAAACAACGTTCGATAATGCTACCTAAATGTTAGCCCCTACGGAAGATATTACATCGGTCGTACAATGAAACCTCTTTTCGGAGACAGTGCAAAAATTCCAGAAAGACTGGCTGGCGACAGACTAGTAGTGAAAGACTACCGGTACAATTTTGGCCCGCCTTGTCGACTTCAGTCAGAGAGTCAACGTATTCATCGCTTCCAAGCCAACCTAGCGCATCATATGAGTTCACATCACAGGTGTGAACTCTCTCAGCCTGGTCTCTGCGGAAGCCAAAATGTTTGCCCAACAAATCCTAATCTTTGCACACAGAAGTCATTTGATCTGGTGTTAAATTTGTCGTGCCCCATGGTGACCGAAAAAAGTGACGCGACCCCACAGCAGCCACATCAGAAACCCCCAAATTACATTAGACTGACACTGTATCATGTTCCGCGCAACGGTCACCTCAGAACATCTTTCACACTTGTGTTATGGTTGGCCTGGAGGTAACACCAAAGGTTGGCCGGTTCATCACTTTTCCAATTTTTGATGAAGTCGCTAAGTACAGCCGAACAGCTGGGATAAATTATACCATAAGCGCGGGATGCTGCATACATCAAAGTTTCGTGCACATTCAGTAGAAACATGGTGTGATTAATATATCTAAAGCCCGCTTCATTTCGTCTTTGTCATTAACACACAAGAAATCAATGACTTAGTATTTAAGTGCGAAACTTAAATGGAAGAACAGACATTTGTAGATCTGTATGCGACCATGGAGGAACCCGACGTTTCCAAATACAAAAAAAACCACGGCAATAGTTGGAACGCTGGTACCTATGGCAAGAGCCTGCTGGGCTTCACCCAGCCCCTTCTTCTCTGGTTGTTAGACTTGAGTGGTTACTTCTGAAGGTGTTTCATTGACCATCCACAAGGTCGTACGGTCCCGCACTACCAGTCAGTGGTGGATAATTCAAGGTAGCTGAAGTTCGCTCTGAATGTCTGGTGAACGTTTGACTGAAATCCGTAGTTATACATTCAGCAGCACAATAGACAGTTCGCATGTCTGCCACATAGTAATGAGCATTTACAAGCTTTTTCATCGTAACTGTCCTGCCGGTTTCGGTGAATTCCGGGAAGCGTTTCCTGTAATTACTGAAGTGCCCCTATGAGGCGGTGACGGAATTTGGCGACGTTTTTATTCGGCTGACAAGCGGTTCACAGAAATATACGTCAGCGGTGTAATTCAGAGCCGATTTTCGGATCCAGTCGGCATACAATATGGAGATTGCTGCATAAGTGCATGGGGTTCGTCTGGATACGCCAGCGGACTACGTGGCACTGTTGTGCCCCAGTCGCATGAACTGGCTTTGTTCGCGAACGTCATGAGAGGTTTGGACAACGACTGGCTCACTTTAATTGTCCGTGGAAACGGTAGGGTAGTTAGTGGTGTTTTCCAATACCAAAAAAAGCAATTCACTCAGAATGGGAGATTCCGTTTGGAAGTGTAACTTCTCGGGCGAGGCATACTGTGACATTCAGTGTTCACCGTTAGTCCCTGCAATACTCACTAAATTCACTGGCGCTGCCGGCGACATCCTGAACCACTTTGTGGAATGGTCGACCGCCGTCCACATGCAGTAGGTTGAACTAGCCGTTTCTGAGAGCGGTATGGAAAAATTAACACGTGCCGGTGCGTTTGATTGGCCGGTTACCATGGGTTGCTGAGCTGTATGGGATGGTTTCAGTAGCCGGTTCACACAAGTGTATTCTCCCTGAGTCCTGCAAAAATAGGGCTTACGTCGTGTTGTGTTTCTTGTAGTATACCGGAGCGCCCACTAAAGCGCGTCGTCATCAAACACTTCCTGGGCACAACATCTCTCTCTTACGCAGAGTGACTCCCCCTTTAATCAGTGCTGGGTAACAAACATGCTTATCATCGTGGATAGTCTGACGGAGGCTAAAGATGATAGCCTCATTTCAGACGTCATTTTGCTCGACTTCGCTAAGGCACTACATGGTGTCCCAAACGGTTCTCCAAGAAATACGCTAGGAGCTAATGACATCTATGGGAAACTCCTTTTTTGGATTACCTTTCTTCTAGATAGCATCTCCCTCCCTGATCTCTTTGGAAGTCAATTGGGGGTCAGTATTGAGCATTATTTTGCTTCTCATCTACACGAAATCCCTTTCGGGCGATATTCCTAACAGAGCCATTCTCTCCGCTGACGACTCAAAAGTCTGGAATGTCAGTGGTCCCAACTCACTGCTGATGGGTTTTTACATGAACAAGCGGTAGTCAGACGATTGCAGCCTCCTCCTAAACGGCAGTAAGGACGTACACATATCACCCAGTGGTGATTCTGGTAGTGCCTTTGTGCATCTCATTGTCCTCAGCATATTACATATCACGTGAGTCTACCTGAAGAAAGGTCTGGGTACTCGAGTGTCGTTTAACTTGTCTTTCGTAGATCGAGGCAATGTGGTAGCTGAAAAGTGTCCGCAACTTTTGGAGTGATAAAACAGACCTTTCTCCGCCTGAATATGCAAAGGTTTTTGTCACGTCACGGAGATCATACAAGACCAATGGCAGATTACGGCAGGCAGGTCGTGTGTACTGATCCGTCGGAGGACATTCTCGCTGTTGCGCATGTCCATCACGAGGCTACCAAGCTGGTCACTGGCTTGCGGGATGTAGCTGATGAGCCACGATCTAAAATTCTTGACTGGCATCGACATGAACTTTGTCGGCTTCGCAGTGGCCCAAGTTTGACACACTTTTTCTTCAACGTAAGACTTGTCGGAGAATATTTTGTATTGTTGACTGGTGGTGGCCAAGGGGGCCATAACAAGTGGTAAAACTGAGCCCCGCCTTCGGACCTTCAGTAGACAGCCTTTTTAAACGGCGCTGCCACTCACTGGCACCACTCACTGGCGCCACTGACTGCTACGCTACTGGTAACCTTGACCACGGTTAACTTCCCATTTATTTCGAACCTTGTTGGATTCGTAACACTGCTCAGTTCTTAGCACCTACTGAATCCTCGAGGGTGGCACCGCACATGGTTTTCAGTGGCTGCTTTTCAGATCAGCGGATTTTGAATCATATAAGCTGGCTGGAACCGGATGATTTGCGTCTCCGAACTCAGAACTAAGCAGTAGGTGGTGAAGTGGTCAGAAGGATCACCGAGCAGCCGTTTCAAGTTTCGGACGATTGATGCGGTACTAACTGTTGCTTCATCTGAAAGGCCGCATTGCTCATCCTCCTGTTTGATCTGAGGTGAACGTTCACCATCTTGTTCTGCATTTAAAAACGCGAAAATTTCAGCCGCAACAACGGAACTTATAAATGGAGCTAGTCATCTCTTCATTTGTTGTTTTATGTAGCTTCCACGGAAACTTTCGCATATGAAACGGGTTACTAGGTTAACTTCTCAGTTTACTTACTACTTCGGGGAAACCCGCTATACAGTCATAAACATAAAGTGATCACTGCAACAAGGATGTCGCGGGAGAACCTCCAATTCCGGAAGTGAACCTTAACTGTCCTATGAAAAGCCGAAAAATTTATCGTTTTAATTATCTCTCAACGTTCTCGCGGGTGTGTGATTATCCGTTTTCCGCAAACCTTTTGAATGTGAGGTGTCACTCTGAGTGTCCTGCCTACGTGTTTGATTTCTGACTCGTGCTGTGTTGTCCGTTTTTCTAACTGGTTCATATTTGACCACTATTTTCCCACTGGACACAAGCCCCGTCAATACGGGTAAGTTTCAGAACATGTTGCCTTCGAAATGAGCAGCATACTGTAACACACAAGACATTCTCTTTCGCTGTGATTACCTGCTACGCTTGTGTACTAAATCTGGGCATCGTGGGATCATCGGGAGACAGCGTTCTTCTGAAGTGAGGGTTCCAGCAACAGTTCTGTGGAAAGAACCAACAAAAACAGACGCAAGCCAAAGGCCCAGTAGATCTTCCACACGACGTGCGCGAAATATAACTAAAACCTTGACAAAAGCGCGAGAGTGCAATTTCACACACTTCAAACTGAACCCATGCGCGCTTTTCGGGTTCGACTGCGCTTTACACAACTCTTTGCTTCGTACGGCACCGTCTCAAGTGTTTCGAAATCATCTTCAGGCTAGGAAGAGTTCATGTTGCCAAGGTGCATAAAGTGCCTGCGGACCCTCCGCCGGTCTGTTCGAAGCTTCTTTATCTGTGGACTCATTTTCTTAACCTGAATCTTGTTATTTGACCCCGACGCCTCTTTTGCACCGCTAATTATTCATTATCACGACACTTCTTTTTAATCACGGCGCTTTTATTATTCCGACAGGATCGCCGGATTGTAATAAGCCCGTTAGGAGGGAAATCTTGAGCCCGCCAATTGCCGCTTGTGGAGAACACGTAACACTACTACACGAGTGGTTAAACAATAGGAGAAAGTGTGGAGACTCACGTCCCGGTTCAGCCAGTTTATTCGCTCTCATTTGAGGCTTTTTTTCTGGAGACGAAACCGAGAGCGCTCGTCAGTCGGCGGTTTTCTTCGCTTTGGAATATTATGGATCATAATGAAGACCAGTCCTCTTACTGTCTTTACGTGCTAGCCTTGGGTGACTATGGTTTTCAAGAAGTTCCGGGTTCCCGTCGTTCACTATGGTCAGCTGACGCGATCATAGAGAGTGGATTCCACGGCAACAAAGTTGCGAACGGGTCCGGTGTTTTTAGTTGATTGACCAATCCATTGGTTTGAAACGGCTGCTCCGGAAACAATCCAGTCTTGTGGAGGCGCTCACCGGTAGTTTATGTACACCGGACCTGTCTCTGCCTGCGTCTGATAGAAGGGAACAGTCACCGTTTTTCGCCATGTTTCATCACCATGTTGCATCGCAATGTCTGGGCCAGTGTAGTGCCTTGCGTGCGGTTCAGACAGCAGGTAGACCCGTTCATTGCCTATTTTCGCCCATAGGATAAGCCGCCGAGAGCCTATCTTCCTCTAAGAAAGTTCGGTAGTGTCCACCATGAGAAGTTTGTCAGCTTTATTCGCCCAAATAGCCTACGTGACGCCGCTCAGGAAGAAGGTTGGGATCACCGATTCTCTTTCGGCGAGCAGCTCCCCGATTCAACAAAACGTGTCTGTGTTTTGAGCTGGTCAATTCCGACAAAGACTTTTGCATCACTCGTGCTGACGCGTTCGGTCGCCAGTAACAACTTTTCAAGCTTGGTTTGCTTACCGAGCATCAAATCAGACCTCCACTCCTCCAGCGCGTCCTCTAATCCTCAGCAGACAGACATATGTACCCGTTCGCTTGATAAGTTAGAGAAAATTCCCACAATTCCACACGCGAAAATCGTTGAGCGCCATTGTCTCACCACGATGCCACAGTGGTCCAGCACGTCAATGCTGCCATGCAGGTAATACAGTCTGGGTTGTTTTAATGTTGTTCAGGCAGTGGTAGGCAACTCGTGGTCTCCCACGACATCATGGTCCTAGTTCGTTTACTGATTGACATTTCCAGTGCTCAACCGTAGAGGAGTCAGCTCCACCCATGTGCGAGCATTGTGGCGCCCGGTACTTCCATCGTGATCTTTCAGACAACGCAGTTGATTTCGGCGCGTTTAGCGGGGGCAAAAATATGCCCTGACAGTCTATCTGTTAGCTGAGTTCCGCGGCCATAAGATGGATTCTGCAACTAAAAACAAGATCTGGCTCGAATACTCCTGATGTGATATTAATGAGGGTGTATACTTACTTACAACAGGCGAACGTCGGCCATTCATGAAGATAGTCCCGTGCAACAAAATCGGTGAGTTCCGGACGGCCCCAGTAAGATCGAGGTTGAACAGTTGCACGGGCGGATCAGGCCATGAGTGGATAATTGCACCGCAGACCATTATTAAGGAATCATTTCAATGGAACAGAAGCGATGTGATTGGAATGCAGGACTCAAATGTCGTGCTGGTGAGAAAAATAGGGAATGCAGGTAAGGACAACGGGTTTTCTCAATCAATGGATCAAGAGATTTTCAGCGCCCGCCAAAACGTGCTTTCTTCGGACGAGCTGCTAGTGGTGCTGCACAGTTTTGGCCCCTTACCTACTTATACTAAATATAACTATATACTTTACACGCGATGGTGGCCTTGAGAAACTACGGTTCTCAAGGCCACACTGTCCTAGGAAACAGAGGCGTTTCAGGCCTGTCCTCAATAGAGTTGCTTCCGTACAAGCGTCGACAATACGTACAGGTTTGTCGGCGCCTGCAGAAGACTTCGTGACTAAACCCTGGGGACACTGATCTCTAGTCAGTACGTCGGACACATGAACAACGTCACCAGCATGAAAATTCTGTAGCTGTCAGCCGCTACCTGTAACGACGGCATATTCACAGGAACGCCTTCCCCAAAAGGCATATGCGATATTGTCTGCGTACCTCCGAAACCTTGTGTACCTGTATACCAGTTTTGCTTCCGGGACCAGCCCTGTATTTCTGTTTAAATGAAATATGCCATTCGGGGTTAAAACGATATTGTTGGGGATGTCTGACGCCACAAGAACCAGTGGTCGTTGTTAATCCCGGACGTCTATTGGTTGTTCGAGAAACGCTTATTCCTCTCGCAACGTCTATCGATATGCCTAATTCCTTCAGGAGTCAGTACGACAGCAGCGACCGAGTCCTATCTATTTCGTCCGCTTTAGTCTCCCTGAAACTCACAAAGTCGGTTCTCAAGGTACATTCCAAGCATCTGTCGTGAAGTCCTATAACGTAACAGTTGAACCAGGCAAGCCACAGGACGGCCCTGAGCGGCCAAGTCCAACGCGGGCGTATCGACTTTCGAAATACAGTTATTGGCGCGAGAGTTACTCGTAAGTAAAAGATAATGACGCCAGTAAAAAACGCGTGCATATGATACGTGACTGGAAGTATAACATATATAAACGAATAATAAGCTAGATAACAAGGGATTTAAATTTTTCAAAATCCGGCTAGCATTGAAGAAACGATTGTTGCAAATCACAGCTTGAACACGTGGAAATTTGCAGGGTGTGTCAGAGAGATGGGTTGATGTGGGCTCAATCCTTGCCATACAATCCTATTGCTATGTGAGCCTGTATAAGCCTCGAAGACCAAATTCTCCCGATGCGATCATGTACCGCTTAGTTCATGTCCATTTGTTCGGGCGCGACGATGTCGTGTCCTTGTGTTCCAAACCTGTAATCGTTTTAACTGGTGTGAGGGCCTGGTGGTTTTTGGTTTGACAGTGATCATGAGAGTTCCAAACCGTGAGTGGAATAATGTGTGCGTCTATGTGGAGGGGGATAAGATAGAAGACAGTACAGGCACCTGCGGCATCGAAATGATTGGGAGTACCAACCGTATCGGTTACACTCTGAATGAACATGTCTGTTTATCGGGATAACGTTGCAGTTCGGATTGTGGGGTGTAAAGGTCACGAGACGTCGAACCACGTTGACTTCGCAAATACGACGTATCGACGAGGTTATTACCGCGGACGGGCAGAATTTGTCGGTTATAAGTGTCACGTCAAAGTGATCCCTACACAGTCATGTAAAAATCTGACCCAGCCATGTCGCCACAACTGTCTACCCCTGTATATGCAACCTCTCATGTTTTTACTTCCAACTGGATGTTGACACATTGTTTTTGTTTATCGCGTCAAGTTGATGGTTGTGCGAGTAGCCAGTTGTTTGAAGGGTGCGTGCATCACCTTTTTTAACCTCAGCTCATCCTCATTGTTTTTGAGCCTACTGACTGGTTGAGAGAGCTCCTTTGGTCTGTCCAAAACCAAGTTGTAATTAGTTTCCTGGAAACAATCCGCCGACCAAATTGTTAAGGTTGTCCAAATATTCTTTTTGATATTTTGTACAGTAAAACCATGGTAATGTGATCCAATTTTCTTCCGAATACTTAGGATCGTTGGATTAACGCTAAGCTTTTCTCAATGGCCTCGTAGAAGTTTACTTAGTAGGTACTGGGCAGTGAAGTTGTGCAGACCATTTGCTAATGCTCTAAAGTTCAAGTGAGTTGCTGTTCTGTTTATTCGATGAAGTTGGGCACGGTGAAGAAACTGTGTTCTGGCGGTTTTAGCCTGGAACATCGACTTACGAACTCAGGGCTCTCCAGCCACCTGTCTGTTGCTGGGCGACATGTAAAGCCCAGCGGAGCTGTTAGTTCGAGTTTCCGCCAATCGTGCAATCCTCCATCTTTTAAGCGTCTATGGCTGGTTGATGATGGACAGTCGGACAGCTACAGGCAAGCATGACCGAACGGACACGCCAAACATACTAAAGGGTGCTCGTGGAGTTCTTCCAAAAATGACAGTATCAAACCACTTGGTTTAATTAGCCAACGACAAGTCATGTGCTCTTATAACTAGGACTATTACTACAGGTTCGCGGGGTATTTGCCCTGCTGCAGGATACAACTCGAGCTTCTCTAAATATTGATTTACTGTGTCTCCCAAGTTACTTCGAGATAAACAGCCATAAGCTACAGTCCCATGACCCCATTTAGAGGCCTCATATAAACAGCTCGAATGGCTCCGCTACAATGGCCTGCGAAGAAATATACAGCCTGTCAACCGGAGACCGTCGAGAGCTTTCAAGTTTTCCAGTACGCTCGCCACCTCTTATGTAATTCTGGGCACAATCTTCCGTCTCATCTGATGCCACTCCCGCACAGACACCGCAGATAACGTGTATCGGGCACTAGTCACTCTGAGATAAATCTTGAAGGGTCGTTTGGTAAAAAGACACAGTAGGGCATCTCACGCAGGGCCTCTGCCCTGTCTGGGGTATGGAGATGCGAGCGAAACTCATCCGTCTCACCATCCATTTGGACATCCGTGGCACGTTTTAATTGTACGATTCAGCTGCGGTGTGAGCCAGGGGCGGTGAGAGCTCCGAAGCCGGTATTTGTGGTAAAACCTCACTCGAAGCCCAGTTTCTCAGACAGGCGTCTCCTTTTGAAAACATCACACAAACCTCCCCCTGAAATGCGTCGTTACCTCAGCGCTGGGAACTGAAGTTACACGGTAATCGACAAAAATCCTCTCGGACGGACTTGAAAGTAAAAATTCATACATGTCGAACCACCATTAGCAGAGGTCCGCCGCAATGTACAAGTCGCGCAGAAAGGCAAGAAAGTAGCGCCGGAAGAACCTGAAGTCATGGTACTTCAGTATGTCTCTAAAAAGGTCATGCTCTGGCCACCACAGGGAACGGAACATGCCTCGGTGGCGAACGGGAATACGTACATATGTAGCCCTCCTCTCGCCCTCTCACGCGTCCTATCACTTGACAAGCCGACTAGTCTAAGTGACGCTCATTGCCCCAACCTTCATATGCCCGTTCACCGGCCCGACAGCTCTCTTCCATACCCAAGCGCACACACGCGCATAGTCACCATCTGCGTACTGAACCAATTGGAACGCTCCAATTGGATGTTATGCCGTGCGGTCGATACACAGGCATGCATGACGCGGTCGGACCCGGATCGGAACACAACTGCACAACATAACTGACTGCCAACTGAACAGGACAGGACACGGTCCAGGCGAGCGCTACTGCATTAAGCTTGTACACCAAAATCCTAACAACAAAGATCCAATCCACTGACTCGACTTTCATTGACTATCTTCGAGATATCGTTATTTGTTAGTGCCTACTCAAGCTATCACGGTTAAGAGTTCCACTACGCCTACATGTGCATATCTTCGATATCCGTCACATTCTCTACACAGAGGCGCAACAACGCGTTTAATTAGTTGCAGTCAAACCGAAGCCCTGAAATAGCCTGTCGTTTGGAGACAGTCCGTAATACGTGGCCGTGCAGTAGAAGAATACTCTGATTTTTGGTGTTCCCTAAGAGTCTAGTACAGCATGATGTAGTAGATGTCATCACCGCGAGTTACATGGATCTAGATGAGCTTGGAGAAGCCTTTCAAAGTGTGCACTTTCGACATGATGCTTCATCAAGCCCGTATACTTCAAGAATATGTCAGCGTCATGGTTGAGCCTGTTAATCAAGTACGGCAAACGTTTCAGATCTCCTTCGTATGTGTTAGGGGGGCAAGGTGCTCATACCTCCAAGGAATGAACACTTCATAGCTGTCACTTGCGTCCAAGGTGGATGATTATACCAAAACAGCCACAGGATCCGCTCTGAAGAAAATGAAGTCGGTCGGTGTCATCCTTCAACTCAGTATTCTACGAGACACAGATCCTGTCCACAAACGCAGCGATGTCATGCGACGGCAATTAACTGACACCCTTGTATGATATCCACTGACCAAAGGTCCGCACAAAATCCAACTGAATAGAGCCCTTAAGGCGTACCACCGTTTACATCCCCATTGTCTTGGGGGTAGAATCCAATGATGATTTCACCATTCAAAGTGTCAGCGACTGGAATATCCAGCAAACGCCCCTACCTACTAGCACCTCCCTTGACGGAATTGATGAGTTTTGAGCGGATCACGGACTAAGTGGGCGTCGTCGACAGTAACTGTCTCACTTCTGTGGAGGAGCCTTAGATTTAGCTGGGCTGGTGCAACAAGTTTTTGCAATTCCGCTGATCTTCGTACTAGATAACGTTAGAGGGGTACTCGAGACATCTAGGCGACCCAGGAAACCTTTCCTTAACAGGGTGGTGTCCGAACCGTTGTTCACAAAAGCATAGGTAGTATAGATTCCAGAGGAAAACATTACTTGAATCGTGATTACTTTCAGATATGCCTACTCTTCAGAACAACTGGTGGTACTCCGCAATCCGTGTAGCGAAGAGTTCACCGAAGATGCTTTGGACTGCAAGTGTAGCGAGCCACTATGAAAACCACTGCAAACACCTCTAATGCATCCAGCGCTTTTCTTTCAAAGGATGGCTCTGTGAGGGGGTTTGAGGCAGATGAAACATCCTTTTCTCCGTTGAATGATGCTTCATCTCTGCATGACACTCACTGAACGGAGTTCGGGGCAGACTTCGAGCTCATGAACTCGCACATGTAGGAGAAAGCTATCCGGAAGAGGCCATACCCACTGTTTATTTGCTGCGTGCATTAAGGCCATTGACTGTCTGCTAGTGTCTCTCGGTGTATCTAGTTTCTTGAGGTTGTTGTATTACGTCCCTAAACAAATAAAGAGCAACTGTATTGTGTCTGGTAAGCACTACCTAGCTTTCAGTGCACAAATCTGAGACTGAAGACACTCGGTACACTCGGGATGCTGTGGTATGTAGTGGCGACCTCGAAGAAAAAACTCTGCGTACGAGAAACTGGCAGTCCGGATCTCGAGGTCATCGTCTGCTCCAGCAGCAGAAGCACGCTACTTCAAGCGAAGGTGGATAAGTGACTGGGTTTGCATGAAGTACGTTCATTAATGCTGGAAGAGTGCGCAGCTGTCTTCGCGGAACCCAAAGATCATGCGTTCCAACGTTTCTATCCTATCGACCTCTTTCGAGAACCATGGAAACGACGCTTTGTATCATTGAAATACGAAGGTGATAACACCGAAGAAAACCATCCGAGGTGGTTGAAACGTAGAGTATTGCCACTTACTCCTAAAATTGCGTCATTCTCAATCCGTTTATCAAAAGTGATGAGCTTTCCGATGCTGGCAGCTTTCTATCAGTTGTTCTATCATCTTGCGTTCCTGAAGTACTGGAAGGCATCTCGAACCATTGCATTTGGAGACACCTGGAGGACGAACGCTTACTAATGCTGCAACAATATCACTTCGGAAGAGGTCACTCGCGCAATATCAACATGTAGTAGCGACTTATTTCTTTACAGAAGATAAAAATGAATGTCGTCCGGTGAACGTTGTGTTCCTATGCCACATCATGTCCTGTGACAGGGCAACTGAGTACATCCCTCTGGAGAAGCTGTGAGAATTTGGTTTGAGGAAAAATACGGTTATGATTGCAATTTCACCTGACGAATCGGACGTACGTTGTTCTAACCAATGTGAAGTTGTCCGCGTCGTTTTGCTGGTCGACCTATGTCCTGCAGAGTTTTGTATTGAACCAGGTGTCAGCCAGTGGTGATCCCTTAATTATCTTGTAACCAGGTGAAATGGAGGTGCGACGGGTTTTGCGATTGACAGAAAAATCCTGTCCGTCATAGGAATCTAGGTGTTACGGCCCGTTGGACAAAGGACAATCGGCTGCCGTCTATCACGGCGAATTTCGACGTCAGCCTTTCGTTTCTACGGAGTAACGCTTGCGAGACTTTGTAATCTACAATATACCTTGAGCGGGATCCCAGTGATGTACGGATTCAGCATACACACTAGCATCTTCGCCTCATTCTGAGGGGCAGCAGCCGATCGGCTATGCCGTGTGTTCTGCTCGTCTTCCCAGAATATTACTGGGACCGTCGTTGGAAGTCAGAATCCAGTCGAGCATGTCTGAACCACTCCGGACATACTAATTATTTGAAGGGTCCAAAAAATCTACACGGTTTCTTTCTGACGGCTGGAACGCTTACATTAAAGAAAACGGAGATCTAACGCCTGGGCGGTATTAACATTACCGAGCCTAGAAAATGGAGAACAGAGAAAAATACACTAAACCGGTGACACCTGGAACATGGTAGTTGCTTTGAGACGAAAATAAAAATAACGGCATGGCTAAAACAACACCGGTCGAAGTGAAAACTCCTCAGGTCTCCCGCTGGAGTGCGGCTGCCAAAATTGCAATTTTTAACTTGCTACATTAAGCCTGACTAGAATCATGGACCTTTCTTTTAACCTATTGGTGCCGTACTTCCTCGGAGTCATCAGCACAAGCTGGTTGTGCAACACGGTTTGTTATTTTTGGAATGCAATGCCAGAACAAGTTGCATTACTATAGGTCTTACTCTTACTCAAGATAATATCAGACAAATGATTGTCGACACATTGGACTCTGTCCGTCGGTCATTCCTAACTTGAAATTACAGCCATTTTACTATGCTCCAGACTTTCGGTTATCGTTCACACCATCGCCGCTGCCACTGGCGTCCGCTAGCACCCATTCTGCTTAGGTCGAGGTCATGGCGCTTCCGCGCACTCGGTCTCTCTAGTCATTAGTCTCCACCACGTATCATATCATCTCGAATCAAATTGGTGCTTATTGTATTGTTTTGCTTCTTGCAAACCAATTTCCGACACATGTCCGAAATGTTAGAAAGCCGGAGGTTGTTCCACCAAATTAATCACCACACACTCACCGGAAAATCGACTGTCCATCGTGTGTCTAGTTGCAGTCGCATTTGGGGTGATTGGATGTCGAATCGCTTGCTAACCATTCAAGTTTAAACCGAGTTACGCGTAATCTGTTGATTTGCTAAATGTCTCTCTCAATATCCAACGACAGTGACAAACAGTCAATGAGAAGGTACCCGTAATAACTGGATTTATTACGGTACTAATCAAATCAGTGTACACGGAAATTGAACCTCCCACCTCGAATGTGTAGACCCTCAGAAATCAAACAAAGAACGTGCCCGTATGACAACTCGACAACCAGGCACCGTTCAACAATGGTGGGCGATAAAACGGGGTTGTGCTCACTCAAACAAAGGATCATTGGTTAAGTCGGGGCAAAACGACCGTCCGCGCATCGAGAAATGATCATGATCACGGGTCACTCAATAGGAAATGTAGAAGGAAACTACCTAATTTTGACATTTAGAATTTTACTGGGATCGGACTGTTTAAGGGTGAGGGAGAGAGTAACACCAGCTGACCTAAGAATAAAAATGAATAAATCGGTTTGCTCACGGAAGAGGGCAAAGTCTAGGCCACCTTTCAACACCAACCAATGTTCAACAATCTCAAGGTGAAGCAACGGACCTCGAAAAATAATCAACGTTCGCCAATTCGTCTCATTCGCAACGCATGATAGTTTTCCAATAGATCATGATGGAGTAATGTGTGTAACTGCCGTCAGTCGTAAATTTCATGAAATTATTTATTTTATTCTACATTGTCCATTCTACATTACTAAATATCTCGCGTTAATTCAACTTTTTGACTGGTGGGGGCGAATGATCTTTGTGATGTTATGTTTTCCGACTCCGTAACTTGCTTCAATATACCAGTAACGCTGACGGAGACTTTTCAAGAAATTCTGTGAAGTTGGGTGTGCTTAACAATGAAGTCTATACAATGTTTATAGTGTTCATTCTCTCTAGATGGTCACACTGGGACAGCGAAGTCATTTGCGTGAACGGTTTTTGATAACCTCATGTTTACGGTTAAAAAGACTGTAGTGGAGCCCTTGTAGAATGTGCTACATATTTGTGTATTTCTTCCTGAGGTTAACTTTCAGAGGGACAGTGAAACCCGGAAAAATTCAATTTGTGATGGGCTGGCTATTACTTGTTTGAATTTTGTGCTATTTCAGGAATGCTCGTTCAGGTTACCCCATATGAATTAGCGGAAGACTAATATTACTGGAGTGATTTGATAGAATACCGTAAGGATGTTGCTTCATTTTCTCCCCACCTCAGTTGTTTGAGGAGATATGCCTTGAGAACAATAATGTGTGAAATTTCATTGCTCACATTCAAAATACGCCAATACACCTCTTTATATAGCAAACTTTCGGACTGAAGGTAAATAGGTCATGGAAATAAGGGAAACTTAACCGAACATTATTTGAAACAAGGCAGGTTTTCTCGATGAATATCCTATATGCAGCCTGAAAGTGCGCAGTTAGGAGTACAATAGGACACTCAGGGGATAGCCTAGGGACATATCGGACACGCTCGGAAGACACTTATAGAACTGTCCTGCTGGCTGGGACATTACGTATACTTGCCATTTCGGCATTGCAAAGGAGTGGGATGGGGTGGAGGCAACCGAAAGCCTTTCGGGACACAGCGTTGCTGAAGACCCAGATCTCATAGAGATTCAGAACTACACCTAAATGTTTGGAGTAGGACGGTTGAACAAGTGAAACACTTCCTTTATAAAATGAACCAGTTTACCAAAGATGTGGGATGAGATTTTGCTACCACAGGTTACAAGATACCTCATAGCGAACAAACGGCTTATGGCATGTGCGTTGACGTAGTTTGCGCCGTGACTGGGTATGCGGTGCCTGTTCTTGTTTCGAGATGGCGGGCTCACGCCTCTCAGTTGGAGAATATCAGCATGAACCGTGTGGTAAACCGTGTTAGAAATGGAATACAAGCAACGCATTTCTTTCCAAGAGTGAAGCGACTTCTTGTTTTCAGTGATTGCAGTCCAACTCAACATTATGCCGCTTGATACAAGAGACAAACTGACTGGATCTAAGTACTGTGTTACTTCACCTCGAATCAGTGCATTACTAGCTGAAATCACTGAAATTCTCAGCGTGTGCATAGTCGTAGCAGTGTTTGAATGTTTTTGCGGGGACTAACTGTATGCAGAAATGCGATCAAAAGCTGTTGGACTATAACAGACATCGAACAGCATAGTGTGTGCAGTTCAGACCCAGGCTGAGCATGAGCACCAAGGGGACCAGACGCGCGCACAAGTGTATTGTTAGGTCGAATCATTCCAAGCAGGTGATACTTATTCTGCACAAAGATGACTGATTAAGTCTGTATAAAAGAATGAAGCAAAATTTCATACCGTGGATAACGACTGAGATTATTAACTCAGCTTGTTTGAAATAGTCATTTCGCCCTTGCAGAGCCTACTTCAAGTCTTGGCCTCGGACGCGTGTTCTCAAGGCTCTTCGGTGTGATGTTGCTTCCGATTGATACCAGAAATTCCATATACGAAAAAATTATTCAGGATGGTGTCCTGACTGCGCGGAATGACATTCGGCCGTGTTATAACCACCCGACAATCAATACACGCAACCTGCATGTCATCAAAACTATGCGTTCATTAAAGTCTCGTGGATGTGTGCGTGAACAATATGCCTGGAGGACTTATTACTGGTTTCTTACGAACGACGGTCTTACCCATCTCCGAGAGGTAACCTCTCCTTTTATTAAATTTATCTCAGGTTTTACATTTGCCGTCTGACATAATACCCGCAACAATGAAACCTCCTACTCGAGACATAAGGCTCGGAGCTCCTGGTATGGAAGCTTCTGGCAGGGGCGGTCCCTCAGATGGCCGCGTTGCTTTCCGACGCGGTCCAGTGGTGCCGGGGGCCCCAGGGTTTGGCGCCCCAGGGAAAGATGTTATTGGTGATAGTGAGGTCCACTTCCGTGGCGGTTTTGGTCGTGGTCGACCAATGTAAATGTGAAAAATAATATAGGCCCTATGGAACCACTGTACTGTTTGCTTTGGTTTATGGTTGGTTTGTATTTTTGTCATCAGGTTTTCTTGCGGTCACATTGTTGTACTTGGTTGGGTCTCCCGCCCCCAACCGTTTCGGCATGTTTGTCCGCTTTCAGGGTTTTAAATCTCTTGTCAGCGTTGGCTCCTAAGCAAGCATCAGGTGGCAGGTTGTCCTGAGACACGTTGGCCGATAAAGAGGTATGCACATGTGGAATGCAGCAACCACAATTGGTGGTGTGAATAAGTTCCGCTTCCAATGGGACTGAATGATGGTGAAGATGTTACTAAAATTGAAGTGACGCTAACCGTTACGACAAACAGTCGCAAGGTTACTATTGTTATACAGAACATGATGAGGCAAGGCTGAACGAACAGCAAGCACGCACAACCGATCAAGTCGATACCACATGGACAGAATGCCTGCACAAGTTGGTGTCCTGTAAGTGCACCGTACACAAAGGCCGTGTGAGTAAGAAACTTTGGTCAGGACGTCTCGGAAAATTTTGGTCTCGCTGGATGGACGTTTCAGACTGGTTAGACTCACATTGCGAGACTGTCACCCACAGAGTAGTTGACCATGTGTGCTTAACTTAATGTCCTCCGCTAGCTCGAAGTTTTGATAAGGGAGGCCGTTGTGATTTAGTGGGCTCATGTCATGTCCCCCTTCTGTCGCGTTTGTTTACAAGGCGGGACCTTGATGTTGAATGTTTGAGTGTAGGCGTATCTTAATAGGTAATTCGCCTAGTTTCTTTGATGTGGTTACCATTTTTCATGGTTGTATGATGGTTGAACATCAAAAAGAACCACTTATGTATTGCTGTCTGACGGCAAGGAGCTTCGGCCGATCCGTTGGTTTTCTTTGTCGATGCCAGTGTAATGGTACTAGGGTGAACGGTTACTCTGAGCACAGTCTTCTTGAGGAGCGACGATAAGTCTGTTCATCTCTCTAGCGAGCTATGACACTGTGGTATCCGCATGATTTTGGGCATGATAATGTTGAGCTGGAAGTATCTGCCGGGGAACAAATGTCTACCGTTAATCAAAATCGGGTAGATCAGTGTCACTGAAAAAACGTTACGCCCGCCACCGTTTTTTGTTAGCTGCGCAGATAAATGAATTACGGAGAGTGGGCAGTTTACAAATGACAAATATAGCAACCTGTCCACTATCCATCCGTTCCTGGTTGTTGGCTGCCGCTCCGTCCACTCGTCTCCATCTAACCCACATTTATTATAAGCAACTTCTGTGGTGTCCTACTTCGTGCTTAAGTTCGGTCTGAGTTTCCGCTTGGCGTACGTTTGTGTAGGTGCTGTTTGGGTCAGAAGTTACCTAGTATTTGTACCGTGTTTAGGAGGTAGGGTGGCAAAGGTCATTTGTAACTGTTAGATTTTGCAACCGTTTATAAGGGAGATGGCATTTTACTTTGGTAGAAAAGATGTTAAATAAGCTGGCGGCGTTAGCGGGCACGTGGGTTTTTGGTTGTCATTCAGTGCCCTTCCGTGTCTGACTAATCTTAGTCGCTCATAGTGATTTCGTCAGTGCAACACCCTAAACTGAACACTCCAAACATGAACAGCTTCATGACTACTGATGCCCATCCGTCTTTGAAAAGAGCAATAGAGTTCAGTGCGTTATGGCGTTTCACTAACCTTTTAGTGCGCGAGGTTGTTCTAGCTGGCAGTGATCCATACCTGGAGAGGTCACTTCCTAACGTGATCTCTGTTGACGGTTGTTCTTACAAATTCAGATTGGAAGACTCGCTCAGCTCATCATCTCACGCTCGAAGCAACCGCTGTCCATTTTTTGTGGTCCTTGTCACCACTGGTTAACCGGGAGATCAGCGGTGATGTTTACTGACAGCTCATCGACCTGTGTGGTGTCAATAAGTGAATCGTGTTGATGCTGAACTGCTATACGGCCATGAAGAAAAGAGCAAGCCCTCGCCAAGAAAATGATGGAAGGAAAGGGGCCTAACTATTGAAAGCAACTTTGCCCATATTCAGACTGATAAAAAACGGAACTGAGTGAAAGTAAGGCGTAGTCGGCTAGGTGGCCTCTTTATAACTCTCACCATATCGCGTCACTAATTACGTTATGCTCGCAGCCAACTTGGTCTGAAAACGACAGTTCACAACACTGAGTCTGGTTAGCCGCCGTGTTGCGTAAGATTTCTGGCCATCGACTCCCTAAGTCATGAAAGCCTAGGTCTGGGGGGCTAACCCGACCTACAGTGTCCGACGCTTTAGTGGACGACCCTGGTTTTCCGCTTCAGGTCGCTCTCTACCTATGTGGCATCTTATATCAGCCGGCTGGTGTGTCGATACAGGATGCTCACTGTGGCGGACTACTGACATCCTTAGTACAAAGCTTAACCACCCGGGTCTGTACATGATTGAACGAAGGAACTCGCTCGGTACTCTACCAGATGCCCGGTTCTTAACCCCATTGAATCTTGTTGACCTGGTGATGTTTTGAGGCTTTAATATTCAAGTGGTCTGATTGGATATGGACTAGCGTGACTTGTGGGGTATCCATCGGCGACCAGTTTTGCACCCAAATTAACTCCACGGCTGCTCATTACCACTTCCGTCTTTAAGCTGTACCCAGGTACGTTGGTTTGGGGGTGCCGCCGGTCTTGACAGTGATCCACGGAGTAGCACGGTAACAAATAGAGAAGAACGGAAAAGAAGGGAGAAACCGCTGGCGTTTCATGAAAGAGAAAAACAACCGACAGTCTTACGGACGTGCTCGCCGTTGACCACAACACGCTGCCATGTCCGCTATTGTTCCCATCCAACGGCCGTTGGCGTTTCTAACTCCAGGTCCTAATCAGCTTAAAGTATCTGTCTGCGATAAACCATGTCTGCTAAGTCAAGTGTGCGGTTCGGCGGCACATTGTGTTTTCATTGCGTGACAAACTGGCGAACAGACAACCAACTATTGAGAACTTGCTAGTAGTGGTGACTATGAATGAGCCTGTAACTGAACCATGCAATTAGGGACGAAGTAATCAGACGTATTGGTATTAAGATAAAAGCAAGTGTAATGACATTTTTCGTCCATCCCGTTTATAACAGAATTCGAGGTACACGGAGCGGTAAAATGAGTGATGTGGCAAGAGCATTTATCCTGTGTGAACGATGGTTGACCACGAAGTGCAGTGGCTTGTGTCTCACGTTTCTGTTGCTCTCAGATAGAAGGGGCCTGCTCTCATGTAGTTTTTAAGGTCCCCCAACTATATACTTTTAGACTCATGTTTCGTAACGCATTCAACCTCAGTAACAGAAAGAGCTATTTGGGTCCGGTGAGACAGATGATCGCTTCTCCGGTGCATTAACGACTAGGCACAATTGTGGGGCAAACCGATTTCATTGTTTCCGATGATCTGCTCATTGCGCCGAGCGAGATACTTTAGTGGCAGGCCATTTGAAGATGCAAGCACAATTCAGAATACGTTCCGTAATCCCGGCCTTTTCAATCAACAGATCGTATTTGAGTGTTCGGTTCATGCTCCATACTAGTATTCGGTACGAGCTCAGCAACTAGCCCGATAGCGACGTAGCTGTATCGGAACATTCTTGCGTGGAATGGTGTTGGTCGCCTTGAAAAGAACAGGACGAATGGACCAGAGTGCGTCGATATATTAAATTTTCATTATTTGAACGAAAAAAGGGTGGCTTTTCGAGTATTTTCTTTCAGAATTTCGATCTGATGGAAGTTGTGGGTTATAAGATATCCCACTAGTTGCAGTATCCTTATGGTGGAGGAGGGGCCCCAACTCCACGGTCGGAATGCATGTGAGGACATGCCTTCGGTGGAGAATAGGTTAGGCAAGCACTTGGTGGTAGTAGATATCGGAACGCGCATGTGCAACTGTAAAAACGTGGAGATTCACCAATACCGTTGATGAAGAAAATCTGTTTCTGGTATTTGCTTGTTAAGGGTCTTTCAAAATCTCTTCAAAGGACTCGAACGGTTGGGTAGCTTTAATCAAAGCATCATGGTGTGTTATTGAATCGCGGTTTGTTTTCGGCACACTGAGCATGGAGGGTTTTCTCTATCCCATCACGAATGAAAGATAGAATACGGGAATTCTTGAGATGTGTCATTCGTGTTACACCAGTGCCTTCAAGCCCAGACGAATGGTAGATCCGAAAAAGCCGCGGGAGAGTGCGTCTGTGAAGTTGTCCCAGCAATGTCTTGGTAGACATCGGAAGGTTCGACTTGTCACTGCTCAATCTTTTCGTCCCTACTCTTTCCTCTTGGTTTGCTATCAACTATAACTGAACCATGCGGCTAGAATGCAAATCGGAACGATTAAAGTAAATGTACGAATATTAAAGTAAAAGCAGGTGTAATTGCACAGAAAAGTTCCAATTGCGCCGCGCAGTGCCATTTCGATGTAGGTAAACTGTTCTAATGCCCACTTGATGGGTTTTGTAGTGGACAAGTTGGAGTGAGCCTGTTGCTAGATCACGAACAGTTTGCAACGTTTTATTTGGATAGCAGTGGAGCTATGGTCCTAACAGTCACCTAACTGAAAGAATGTTATGGGTTTTGGGAAATCTGCGTATATTCTTAGTGGTTTGGATAAGTATTTGGGCTTGGCCTAGTCTGAGACCGACGGAAAATAAAAGCATGTCAGCTCAGTCCCACTCGATGGCACTGGGAAACGCGCTTAGCGAAAAGTGCATAGAGTTCTGGGTTGCTAGAACTAGCGCTTCGAAGGTTGCAAGCGGAACCTCGGTGAGTAATAGATGAGTCGTCGAGAAACAGAGGCGTCCGTTGCATGCAATTATTTGCACGACTAAAGCAGATGGCACTGAGTTCCTATCAGATCTTTTTTGGCAGGCGTACATAGAGACATACATTCAGAACAGACGAAGGAGGGTGCGCAGTTGCAAGCGGGATACTTGGAGAGGCTACAGTATCGTCGGTCACAACGTCTTACCTTCTGAGTTGACGACTCTGACTTTGAAGAGCATCAAACAGGCTTCCTTGGAGTCGTCTTAGCTCGTTTAACTTCTTTATCACTGGGCATCTTAACACATCGTTGTATCACTGCGCTTTCTCCTACTTTGTTTAGAACCTTCATCAGTCGCAAACATAAAACATCAGTTATGTGCATCATACAGATGAGGACAAACGGACTAGAAACGCCCACAATCACACCAAATGTTATGTAATCAAGTTCATGGCACCTCGATAGGTGGTTTCTCCTTATCTGTGTGATATATACAACCGACGTTTTATGTTTACAGCTGATAAGTAAACTGAATATTGACATTCCAATACGCATTTTTCCTGTTCTGATGAAGTGCTTAAAGAAAAACTCAGTGTTTCAAATTTCCCAAACGAAGATCCCTTGTTCCACTTGCTCAGAACCTGTGTTCCGACTACCCTAGTTTGGCTAAGACCTACTAAACCGGTTCTAACTTTCCAAACGGAAAATAAGGGACAATTGTAAGGATATTTTGAGATCCAGAGGGAATTACCTGCTCTGAAATGTACTTTCATTCGAGAACTCACTAAGGCTGAGCTGGGAGTGCACCTGTATCCGAGACCAGCTCGTCATCACCACGTTTTCCACATCCAGACTTGGTATGTAGTATGTGATTTTATAAGTACATGGGGCCAAGTGTATTTAAGCAGTGTCTGGGGTCAAAAGTTTCACAATACTACGCAATATTTGTCTTGATTATTCCCAATTCCTGTTTTCTAGGATGAGGAACTTTATTTCCTCACTCTCTGTGCTTGGAGCCATGAAAGCTCGGGAATCTGTCCTATACAAGAGCCAGTATCGTGCACTGCTTCAGATTTTGTGGTGTCTTCAAGCTTGAATACTAAGTCAACAATTCGTTCTTGTTCTACTTTTTTCAGAAGACCGGTGACAGACACTATTACCACATTATTACCACTATCTTCCTGAGCCTTATGGTTTCCTGTCTGCCACAGTAAGGAAGGGTGTTTTAAGCCACGCCTATCCGGAACAGTCAGTCTCTAAGGTCTTGGGTCGTTAGGCAAGTCGGTGGAGTGTCGATTAGAGACAATTTCATGGTGACGGATTACCCACAATTGACTCGCTTTACGTACTTAGGTGGAACCATTTTGTTGTCCTGCAGGAAGTGGGGTCTTCAACTTTCACATTATAGGACGCCTGTTGCCACGTGTCTTGTGAAATCCCATTCCAAATAGGTACTGTCAGGGTGCTGCAAGAGCATTTGAGTCAATAGGTTCGAACTGGCAACCTTATGAATTAGGACAGTTATACTCCTTCAACGATTGAAACAAAATTATCATAAAAGACGCCCGTATTGGCTCAAGTTCCAAATAACGCGAGAAATTTCATTCCAACGTCTACAGTGTTTTTGGAACATGAACAAGGAAGTGCGCACCAAACAATGCAGCCTGGGTGCCACTTACTGCGGATTACGCATACGACAGCGTAATGTTCACGAGCGATTGTTTGCTAATGCCGTACAAATTCGGACCGCTTTGTCGCGGTGACCTCGACAGATTTTATGAACTATGGATTGTGATGGTGCACTATACTTGTGATGGTTATTGTCCACCGCAGGTTGTGGCCAGTTGACAAAATGGGTCATCCGATCGATAAAGCAGGGGATTTACCTTTTTCTACTACTATAGTGTGAGTCTGGGTTGTGAAATTCACAGATGAACTCACTCGGATGCATATCCCTTCTCTATTGAGATCAATAATCCATCCATTCTGCCCTACTATCTTTGCAGTTACATGGGCATCGGTATACATAGTAATTTTGTGCCAACAGATTGACCTGTTTTGATCGAACGTGCGAGTAACCCGCGTCTGATTAGGGATTGTCACCGCGACAGCGTAGTAAGTCCAGTTCCACGAAGCAATAATTCACTGATTAACCCGCAATTTTGCAGTCGTCTGTGAACAGTAACCTAATGTAAACCAGTCTACTCGCTGCCTTATCGATCGAACTGTTTTTGGATCCCGGTTCTCTGTGGCGTTAAGTAAAACTTTTGGGCTACCCATTTCTCCAAAGCTTCTTAGCGGACATTTCTAGTTCGGATGTTCGGCTTCGGAACGCTCTGATGAACGAAATTCTCATCACATCACGCTTATTACACCGGGTTCCACCTCATGAAATACAGATACTGGCATTCCATACAAACCAGCCCGGTCACTTACCTTGTTCAGCATGGTCTGCATGTCTTCGGCAGAGGGGCTAAGTAAGGCACTGTCGTCCGCTTACTCCAGATCGGTCAGTCTAGCGCCAGGAAGAAGCTCAAAACCAAACCCACTTGATTCACAAGGCGTTCCCCTCCAGAATGTCGTCCATGACAAAATTGAACAGGAAGGGGGAACTCGGAGACTCTTGTCGAACACTACTAGAAGTAGGGGTACAAGCGGTAAACTCTTCACTACAGCAGCAGCAACCGGCTTCCACTTTCGTTGTAAAATGTTCTATTCCTCCGGAGTTGACCCATCTGAACCCGAAATTCCGAAGGAAACCATTCACAGCCGAGGAAGTAGCTGTATACGAGGAACATTGTGGATTGTTGCTAATTCCTTGGATTCCAGAGTGCTGGTCCCGATCCCTGAAGGCCGAATACGGTAACATTCAATTTCTGACGCGGACGTGCTTTTCTCGTTAGAGGTATCCGCTAACGGTTAAAATTTCCATCGTATTTAATGTCTTTTGTTCATGTATTGCTCAGAAGAGATGCAGTCGCATTCAGTAGACTGTCAATTTTCCCTCACTTGCTGATATTCCAGTTCCCGCTAGTTTTTGTGCGTTATTATTATTATTATTATTATTATTATTATTATTATTATTATTATTGTGTTGCTCCTGAGACTGTGAACCTCACATAAATCAATGCCCCTCTGCTTAGCTGGTTAAAAAACACTTCATCACGACTGCTTTTCTAAGTTCCATGTCATGAGGCCAAGACTTCCCGTAGGCACCGGCTCCCTGAAAATTTACACCCTCCGATAGACAGGCCAGTCGGTTATTGTAGTAATTGTCTTTTGAGGGGTGGCGTGCGTTTGGTTTTCCAGCATTTTCTAGCATCCGTACCGACTTTTTAAGAATACTGTGGACAAGCTGTTTTCCTAAGTTTCGGATGTTGACGAAGCTGAAACTCGTCATTTTAGGGATGGCGGTGCAAATCGCATTGACTTTCACAGCTGAGCAAAAATGATTTGACTGGACCTCAGTAAACTATGGTTTATATATTATCAGACTAGTTAATTTCGTCAGTCTCTCGACAAAAATCAGGAAATTGACTGTTCCCGACGTGCACTCCTATATTGCTGTTGACGCCTTACTTTCATTTATAGCTCGGGTTTTTGTTCGCAAGACATAGGCACCTTGATGTTGAATGTTTGAGCAGAGACTTAGGTATTTTTGTTGGTTAGGTCTCTCCTACTCTTTAGTCCTCCTCTTGTACAGAGCCCACTTTTTCCCTCCTGGCTGTCTAACAGTTAGGCATCAATGAGAATCGCTGATCTACTGCTCTGTGTGTGATATTGGTCCTTCGTTCTCAAGCGTATCTATACCCTGAAACGTCTCACTGTTGTACGCTGGAATACCCTACGTCCAATTCAAAGTAGATTGTGAAAAATCAGTGGTGATCTTAAGCTATCTACCCTATTTAGTTTGGACGGACTTAACCGTCCTTGTTACTCATGGTAGGTCTGTTATAACCTCCATATTTCATAATGGAGATTGAGCTGTCCTTAACATAACAGAGAACTTTGTTTGCCTTCTATCGTAACTAGGCTTCTAGCAAAGTTCTTCGTGCGTTCGCGCTCTCCACTCGAGAAGCCAGTGATTTCTTGATTAGTACCATACTCTACAACTTCAGGAACGTTGTTGTGCTTATCGTCGGCTAACAGCCTGTGTTTGCACTTTTGGATCGATCTATTACAATGGGTGTGCCACCCAAGTATGCGAATCTGCAATCGACGCTCTGCTCGAATTCACCCGCGCAGGTTGAGAGCAATAGGAAACCTAAGTACACTCCACTTCAGAATTGACTTTCCCCAAAAGTTCCCATTTCCCCACTCCGTTTGATTTAGTCTCAGGTGAAGTAGAACCCAGACACTGACGTCCCACCTCGTGGAAGCGCAGCCGACTCAAGCCTTGCGGGTGAGAAGGCACTGCTCAAGAATCCTCCAGGAACATATTTTAGATAGCATTTTACCCTCTGCTCGGTCTTTTTAAGTATTTTCAAAAGGTAAGTTGTTATTTCAAGACTGCAACAATACAATTAGTTCTCAGTTGGAAAACGCAGTTCCGAATTTCGACGATTGGTTTGTCTACAGAGGAACTTGTATCCAGGACGACGGGAGATGTAAACGGTGCAATTGGAGCTCGTAGTTCTGAAGCAATTGAAGTTTCAGAAGGGTGTCTTGTCTACACACCGACGATTAGGACGGTTTTACTTTGCAACCGCCTACCTCATCCGCTAAAATTCGGTCACTTCAATAAACCTATTGTAAAATCCTATTGAGGAGGTTTGGGTCTAATCGCGTGCATCAGATGGCATCAGCAAGTAAACGGGGAGGCCAGGAATTGAATTTTTGGTAATGGGGATCCAATAACTACCCATTCAGACTCTGAAAATATATGGATTTAGGTTAGTAGGTCATGCTGTGAGAGTTTCATTTGTACCCTTCCGTGCATTATATCTCGACCTTCTAGGTCGCTGATGTAGAGTTTTAGCCTTTGCACCGTTAGCTGTTAACTGCCATGTAACACTGGATCGCCTGTGAGCTACTTATTGTTTGGCTGCCCAAAACTTGGCAGCAGCAGTCAGACCATGTGGTTTGTTATCAACATCATCGTAATTGTTCACTTACCAGTTGTTCAGACTGTTGCTTACCTGTTACAACCATGGGAAGAAGAGCGTCTTAATTTAGACATTTAGCAGGGAAGAGACGGAATCTGGTAGTTAGAAAGCCGTTTGAACCTAAGTCGTCCGAAAACAAAGTGCCTGCATTGCGTGAACCGAGTTGAGAGGGAAGTAGGACGCTGTCTTGATGACAGCGACCATGCGGTTTCATTGCTCCGCGCCGTTCATTTCCGTTACTTAACAGATAACTTTTATGAATAACAGTATTCAAGCCATCGGGGGCGGTTAATCGTCATCTCCCTCTATTCTCATCCTCCGACTCTGTTAGCCGCAAAGGCCTCCGCTGTGTGCACGAAACCAGCTTACGGTGGCAGTCGGGCGTGGTTACCATCGGGCCACGGCGAGCTGGGTACTTGCGGCAAACAAGTTTTAACAGATAAACACCTACCGGAGATTAGCCTCCAGGTAATGTTGAGTTTGAGGAAGCTGAGGCTAACAAGTTGAGAGCGCCGATCCGGTCTGAAGTCTTCGCGATCGTTGACCATACGTAAGAATTCAGACGCTCTTCAGTCTGTCATTAGTAAAAAGTTCAGAAGCCTATCTTTCCTTTCCAGGTGTTTGAAAGCATGAAGTATCACGTTATTATTGATGTCGATAGGTTTTTGAGTGATATGTA
This sequence comes from Paragonimus westermani, assembly GCA_008508345.1. Taxonomy (NCBI): domain Eukaryota; kingdom Metazoa; phylum Platyhelminthes; class Trematoda; order Plagiorchiida; family Troglotrematidae; genus Paragonimus; species Paragonimus westermani. Next base: position 33,264 of record QNGE01000664.1, read on the forward strand.
AAGCCATGTGATGATACAGAATCTGTGTTTAATGTAAGTTGCATATCGTGGTTCGATGGACTACAACAGCTTCTGTTTATATCGTTATGATGCGTGCTACTATGTGATCAGGGTTATATGTGGGTGAAAAATTCTGAGGTTAATTTTGAGTCTTTAACACCCAATCACCCATAAAACTAATTCTGATATTGATATCCGGTTGTGTAATAATCCCGTTGTGTGTCATTGTTACACATGAAGAAAGAGCGAAACCATCTTTATTGCCCAAACAGATTCGGTGGTTTTTCAAGACTATTCACAAAAATGTGGACATCGGATCATTTTTCATATCAACAATCTTGGATATTATCGGTCTATATCGATCTTTAAGGAAGCGAATGTACGACAGCACTTCTTGCTTAACGTCGTTTTGTAGATCTGCCGGCTCTGTCAGCAGTTTGGCCAACATGGTAAGTTGTCTCAACAATTCAACTGCAAGGCGATTATTGCTGCCATCACACGTAGATTCAAATCCCTTTCCTTTGGTACCGATTACCGTAGTGAACTGTGGAGTAGCTGCCTCGCTAGAATTTTCGCCACTTGTAGTTCGGAAGTGCTTTGATGTACTCGATCTTTGTTGACTTGCGCTTACTACGGACCGAGTACACTGCTGTACCGGTAGCGACTCACTTCGACACTCGCTTGTTGACAAGATCCTGGCCGGACTAGCTGACACTGACACTGTTGATCTGCCCTGTTCCAAACAGAAAATGAAAATACATTGTAGACTGTAAGAAAAGACTCGTTGGTTTTCGAATACTTTCACCTACAGTTGGCTAGCGTCTCCCGTAATAAAATCCGTGCCACTTTTTATTCTCACACGACCCTACTCATATTTCCGTTTGTTTTTCATTTAAAGTCACAAAAAGTACCGTTTGCGTATGACATTCGTGGTCGCATCTACTTTATCCAAGATTAAGCAGTCACGCACTTTTTTCACTTTCGAACCGTGGTGAGAGTATCAGAACAGCTATATTTTAGAACGGTTAGGCCAATGACACTTTATCACTCGAAAATATGAGCAACAAGCGATTATTTAGAAAAAAAGTTGACATTTTATCAAAGTTTCCGTTAAGTTGTGATAGACATCCTGCTTACTCTTAAGGTGTCTATCAGCTAGGGCCGCTATCGATGGTGTGCGTTAGGTCATGGTTACCGCATACCGTTGGATTGTCTCCGTAGGTTGAGTTTAACATTCATTTACACTAGCAAACTGTCTGAACTTTCATTTCAGACACGCGTTTTGTGCTGTGCGTATATTCTCTTGTGGTTGGAACAATCTACCATGACTGTAAGACCGGGCTTTTCCAGTATGATTAATGTTCATGTCATAGGCTTAGGAGAAACATGAAAGTTATTGTAGGCGCATTTTAAATAAGATTGTTTAATAGTCATTTATGGTACCTGTGAGGCGGGTCCATCTGTATTGTGGGTTGTACACTGTGTAGCAGAAGCACATTGCGGTACTGCGTCATCTAAAGATGGTTCATTTCCTCTAGGTTCATGTTGCGTGGGCGGTTTCGTTGTTGTCATGCCGGCAGATAGCTTGTGTGCTAACTCCTCAGCGCGAATGATGACTTCTTCTGGTATTGCAGTTAAGTGAGCAATCTCCAATGCTTCGTGGAAAGTAAAATGTCTTTGGTAAGTGCGTTAATTTTCAGCTCCTATCGAATTTCAATCATTCATGTAGATGTCAATAAATTGACAGCAAATTGCTCGCACTGAATCGGATATTTTAATTTTAAAAGACAATCAACTCTTCAGACATGTTTTCCATGAATGTGAACTACTGATCCCCGATCCTTCTAATAAATATAGTAGTGGATATTTTCTGAGGAAGTCAAGAATGCGAAACAATCGTTACGTACTGTCTGGGAAAGTAGCGTTACAGACAAACGTCAATATCAGCTAGATCTAACCAGTAAGCTTAGTGTCGATCTAAAACTATTTCACAGTACTGTTGCATCCACCATCAATACATACATGTAGCACAAGCACTACATATGCCATACGAAAATCTACTTTCACACCACACATCGTGTTCCACAAACTATCGCCGCTTGTGAAACTGTCCCTTGATCTCATCTCACCTTTAGCACTATGACAGTATGTTAAAGAGTTGTCAAGGCCACTCTGTGAATTTTTGAATCAGTCTCTCCTGCAACCTTCTCAAAGCCTCTAAGGTGTACACGGTGCCACCCATTTTTATGGGCGCTGATCGCAACCAGCTAGCAAACTACATATAGGTTGTCCCAAAGAAGAGCTTACGTTACATAAATATTTTATTCCATTTGCACCATTACCTGAGAGTCCACATGGATTTAGTGCTTTACCAGTTTACTTGTTGTTTAGGAAGACGGAAAAAAGCAGCTGATGTGGGTAAACCAGTTGTGGTTTCCCTAGATTTCTCTTGAGCCTTTTGCCTAGTCGACCATTTAACGCTGAGGATGAAGCTTTGTATATATGGTATAGAAGATCCTCTCCTTCTGTGGCTCACTGACTACACTCAAGATAGCCGCCTTATTGTCGATTCCATCCGAGCTTTTCTAATCGGTATTGTGCGTCCAACGGTGTGCCATATGGTTCCACATTAGGACCTCTGTTCTCTATGCTGTTTGTATTCGAAATCCTGTTGTATATCAATTCCCTGTTGCTTGTACATGCTGATGACTGCAGCCATCAGTTTAACTGGATTTGTCCTTTACTTTGCTTCACCCAGTTTTTTCTTACACTTATTGTTGTGGGCCAAGAACGCGGATGGAACAATGGTTATTTTCTCAGTGAACCAATCAAGGGTTATGCGCATCAGCATGGTAACAAATAAATCCACTCATCTGCGTACACCACTGGTCCCAGAACTCCTCAGTTGAAACAGAAGCCAATACTCAGTTCCTATATGTATCGAGAGCCATTTCACACCACGCTGCACTGCAGTGTTTTTCCCCGTACTTTTCCCGCGGCTACTTCAATGCCAAACTCTGTGCTCCTGCAACACTGCTGAATACAGTGGTGTGAGTAGTATAGTGCGATCGCTCATCCTGATCACACATCTGTCCAACACGATTTCTTGCCAACCAACACAGAGTCAACAGCGTACAATCGAGCACGCCTTCTCGGCTCCCGGTGTACCCAGTAGGAAACAACCTACTGGAATCTGTCATAACTGCGCCATTTGTAGTTAAATTCGAGCGGAAACTTGTACATATTCGAGACATCAAATGGAGTATTTTGTTAACTTGGTCAGGACCATCGCAGTAGAATGAAGATACTGTTGATACTAGCCAGCTGTTATCTGCTGCTGCACCGCGATTGTTGTACGTTTGGTTAGTTGAGTCTCTAATCTGCTTGTCTCCTTAGACTTTCTTATTTGCAGTTTCCCTGTTGCTGGAAATCTGTAAATTAAGCAGACCTACAATTTGCGTTTTCTTTCTATACCGTCTAACATAGATTCAGATGTACGTATGCATTCCCAGCATTCTTTCTTCCTTGAATTCTCGGTGCAATCTTTTAGTTTTCTGCTGTTAGAGATGATGATAAAGATGCGCAAATGAGTGGAGAATTACAGAAGTCACAAGTATCTGAACTTCCGAAAGATCTTAATAAACTGAACCAAAGTGAGTCTATCGATATGAGGTTACTAAGCCACTGTTCGATACGCAACAGATTTACATTCAAGGGAATGATCAGAAAACGTGCCTCTGTGTCCTGTGAACGTATGAAAAAGAGATGGCTGGTAAAATAAGCTTTCAGGGACATTCGGCAGAAAACATCGGCTGCTACCAATAGAGACGTTGAATGTGACAATCATCGAATGAACCTTATGAAATTAACAGAGATAAGCAAGACTGAAAGTGTTTTTGATCGACTAGTACCGTTCATCTAAATGCCACAAAAAGTTTCATTTGCTGAGTTGGTCGAAACGGAGTACTTATGACCATCAGAGTATTCGAAGGGCAAATTTCGGAAGTGTTTGAGCAGTAGGACACAGAGAGTGAAACTACCAACGTACGTCCTAGCGTAACGGACCTACCTTACAAATATGCTGTTGAAACTCCAAATATGATTGGTTTCGTTTTTCAAACTCCTAAATGTTTTGAAAAACCCTTCTCTCTTGGTGTGCCACTCAAAAGTTATCCCAGTTTACAAGTGACTGAGGGAGTGGAGCAAGCAGAAATGGACAGCATCTGCAGAAGATTCATAGTATTTACACTACTGTGGATTGGAATATATGTACGGTTCACTTATCACTGCGACATTATTTAGTTATGCATTTAACTGTTTTTTGTATTTAGGTTGTTTGAAAGCGACAAGATTGCTTATTATCCGTTAATGTTTTCTCGACTTCCAAGAAGTCGAGTCAGATGAATTGCGGTGTAATTTTTCCAGGCAGTGAACGTTTCAACTCAGTAGTAATGCTAACAGAGTTCGGTTACGGGTCTCATATGTGCTCATTTACTCATCATTTCCTATTCTGACTTGTATGTTAGTGTTATTAGTACCACCATTACTTTTATTCGTTAGCACCCGACCGAATTTCTTGGCATCACAATACCGACTTGACCACATCTTATATACCCATGATACGCATTGCTGACATCTGCTATTAGTGACTAATCGGAATAGTGACCGTAAGATTGCGAGTTTCCACAACTGCTTATTGGTTTCTGGCTTTCGTCATCTGTTCTCGCAACAACTATTCGGACTTCTTATTTTGATATTGAAAACTTATTGTAGTTAACTCCAAATGGAGAAACTAGGCCCGCTTTTCAGTACCATAGTGCCTCCTTTTTGATACGCCTTTGAGGAGTTTGTATGTGAACGTGAGTTTCGGTCTGCTGTGTATTGTAAAGGAATTTGTTCCTGGGTCTTCATTTTGTAGAAACGAGTTCGTCTTCGTCGATACATTACACTCATTGGTGAAACTAATTTGATCGAGGGAACTTCCCACAAAGTTCCTTGGATAAATTTTATCCGGTGTGCTGCTCTCCACTTCGGTAGGATCTTCGTGTACCAAGAAGTGACACCTGGTTTAATACAGATGAAAGGACAAATTTATCAATAATGTGTTGGCAGCCATTCCTAGTGGGCAATAGAATAAATACAAATTTTTTCCTTAGAAGTTAGCCTGATGAACAGAATGTCGGTATGGTTGGTTTCTTCTGATTCTATTACCAAAATGGCTATTCAAATATCATCAGTCATGTACGCTGGCTCATTTCAAACGTGCGTTCCTGTTATACTTCCATACGAATATGCCGCTTCATTCCGGACAACTATACACATCTGCAGTAATAACCCTTTACAGAAACTTGAAAAACAAGTTCCGGCTGTTTGCATCTTTTTGCCTGTTGCTCTAGGCCTGTGGCCTGAGCGGTTGTTCAATACAATAATGAGTGAAATTGTGGGGAAAAATTATATTTAGGTACCGGGAAAATAAGCCTGGATAAAAAGACCGACACGTATTGGCTCTGGTGGGTCACCTTATTGCAACCCCGAATGAATGAGATTAGTCGGTTAAATTGGGTACAAGTCCGAAAAACTGTTTTCATCGCCTATCGCTTGCAAGCAAACTGGACTCATTGGTAAGCTTTTCTTCCGATTAGCTGACGCCAGTCAAAATCTGCCGACTGTTGAGCACCACCGCATATCAAGGCTACTTTTCTGAGTGTAAGTTGGGGAATTTGGCATATGATGTTAGCCAACTTTGGCAGCAATGGAGCCAGGTTGTTGATCATACTTTTTGGACTCGAGCTGGATTGCATCTCCGGAATCAGCACATCTCGAATTGCTCTTACCCTACCTGAACTGGCGTCCGGCTTCCCAAATGTAACTGGACGGTTATGAATCTTGGCTTCTGCTACCGATTCGCAATTTTATGGTGTCCGTCTTACGCCGTTTGGCTTATGCCACTGTGGAAACGTTTCAAGGTCTTTTTCATGCTCCATGACCGCCTTTATATGGATCGGTAATCATCTGCGACACAAGTCGATTGTTCGTGTCTACTGAGCGTCTTGACTAAACGCCTCCGAAACACTTCAGTTGACAGCTTGAATCTGAAAGGTAAGCTTGGACATCGAAAGAGATCAAGCTAAATACCAGTCGTGGTTGGAAAAATTAAGTTCTCGTTTAATTCTAGCGGCCAGTATATGGAAGACAAATTAAACCGAGCCATTTTAATTCGGGTAAGACACTATCTAAAGCCGAAGATTTGCACTGTTACCTATGAAGCATATCGTTCAGCAGTCCAGGGTCAATGTACACTCGAATATCATCCGATTTTCTTGTTGTTAGTGCACCCTAACTGGCCTGTTGACAAGATCGTCTACTGGCGCTATTACATTCAGCTCGAATAACCGACTCACTTGTCAACTTCTTCGGGACAGTTGACGAAACCTTTAACAGGAAAGGCAACTTGTAGTAAACACACTAAGGGTAATTAGTACTGAACCCGAAACGAAATCAGACACAATAGTCTTCTATGAAAAGCAGAAAGAAAATTCGCGATTGAAAGTTGCAAATTCCATGGTCTCAATGGCATTCAAATCCAGAACTGGCGTTGGATCTCCGTTCATTACCAAGACTTCGGATTGCTGTTAAGCACACCAATTTACCCTAACCTTGGCATTTTTGTTTTTCTGCATCCACAGTTGAATATCAGGAGGCCTTGTGTTTGACGCATGCACGGAACTCGCCGGCACAACATTACCGGATGCGCTGCGGTCTAACTGATGTCTGTCTCCCGTTAGAAGCCGAAGGTGAAGCTGTCGTGACCCAAGAACATCCTGAACACTATTTTTTAGACACTGAGGTGATTGAGGTGTTTGATGGAGGGCGATTTCCGTTGTTTTTCATAACAACTCTTCTGACTTCCACGTTTGTTTTAAAAGTACCGGGCGTTCCCATCTCCGTCTTTCATGTTTCCCACTGCAAACCCAACATGTTGATCCCGTGAACCACGTATGTGCTTGGGCGGTTGTAGTGAGTTTCGTTCCGCTATCGCTGGGAAGCTCTTGTTCATTCATATCTGTTGTTGATTTGCCGTTGCAAATTTCAGTACATTAAACATGTCAGCATTCTCACCCTCGGGAATCTGCTCGTCATTGTCGGCTACAGAACATTACTAGGTTCCAGTTGGTGCCGTTATCCGTACGAGTTCACAAATTGCAAATTCTCGTCAGTTTGTTCCGTGCCGTCATATTCTGACTGCTGAACTCTTCTGAGTGGTAATTCTTGAAAAATCGAAAGTGCTCAGATGCTCCACTGGCCTGCGAAGGGCAATGTTCCCTGGATGTATTCGTCACTTTACACAGAACAGTCGTCTTTTCGCGCTCAGCAAAGACCAGATTCAATAGGACCTGTCCGTTCTTGTTTCTGACGTACTGTGGAAACACTGCCAGTTGGTATGCTTTCGGTCTTCCGGAAAGTTACCCAGCGTAGTAAAGTTATCGAATTTCTGTCTTTATATTCGCTTTGCTTCATTCTTTTGATTGCGGTTCTTTGTTTTCTGACGCTGTACTGTACAAAAGGTTTAGAAGGATAATGTTTGCGCTGCATAGCGTGATTCTATTTCATGAAGAGAAACACCTTTTTTTCATAAAACAGCAGTTTTTACATTGCCGCCTACCATTGGATTTGCAGTACTTTGGTTCTTAATAGTCAGTTTGTTACGGAGCTCATTTGACTCGATAAAATCAGCCTAACTTTTGAATTGCGTCACGTTCAAATAAAATTTCTTAATCACTTGTTGCTTGCTAAGATACTGGACTCCTTGCTTGATCGTTCTTTTGGTTGACTGACATTAACTGACCTCCACTCTGCTCGCGACGGCATGTAGGTAGGCCCTGGTTGGCCGCAAGTTCTCTAACGAGGTTGCTCTTGTTGAGCATCATATATTGGTCGTATTACAAGGCCATTGTCGGACAGAGTGCGTGAATACCATCCTGCGTGGTTGAACAGTGGTGTGATTAAAATGGTTTCAAGCGCGATTGTTGCTCATTTGACCGACTCCAATCATTCTGTCCGTAAGAAAGATGCTTTTTGGATTGTCTACCGAGTGCCAAGGAATCGATCAAAAATGGTGTGGTTTCGAATGTTGACCGTTGCCGAAGCCATCAGCATCCGATTACGCAACCCTGACCTCTGCGCTCAGAAGAAGTTCGTGCGGACACAACCTCCCCTGACCCACAATCAACCAAGTCCATGATTTGGAACAGTGATCACGTAACTGATAACAAACACGTTGTCCTTAACCTATATTGACCGTTTTTCTGACACACACCAGTCACTGTTTTCATACTTATTGTGTTGCAGTCAGCCTGATGATCAGACACAGAAAATAAGTCTTGTTCACTACTCTGTCGTTCTCATGACTTCAATGGGTGTTTTCGACCGAATACGAAATGACTTGCATGTTCGTGGGATGGGTACTCAAGTGACCATGTACGAATCCTGTTCGGAACCAGAAAGGTTGCCTGTCGTAGTAACTAGCTTGTCGCGGATACGTGATCAATCTCATTTTTAATGGAAGAGAAAAATGGAAGTTGTCCGCAAAAAACGGTGGCATCATACACTGCCACCAAGTGAATGTCTGTCTGTTTGTTGGTAAGAATGTTGCAGTGCGGTGGGTTGATTTTTACTTTTGTTACGGAACAGTCATGAGGGTGATGTGCGTTTAGATAGTCTCGCATTTGCTTAAAATTGCATACGGTTTCAAGAAACCCATTGGTAACCTTATTTTGAACTCGCGAGACAAATGACGCTTAAACGGTCTGTTATAAAACAAACGAAAATGTCCGCAATGGAGCTAGCGTAGCGTGGTCAAATGGGTCGGTCGCGTTAGGTAAGCATACTATTGTGATCCAAGAACACGGGTAGCACAAGAATCGTTTATTCGGCAAACCAGTACACGGGTTATGCCTCTGAACCGGACTACGAACAAAAACACGCATCTGCACACGTAAGTGATCTCAGGACGTCCCGGTCACTATGGACGCAATGCTTAGTTCCTCTGTGTAGCAAAACATTCTATACGATGCTGCCCTCCATTGATCCTTCCCGTACCTTTCTCGTATTTGTCCCGCGACCATTTCGATGTTGAAATCCACGCTTTTACCTCACTACTGAATAGTGGTGGTGTGTGTAATATAGTACAATCGTCCGTCCTCACTGCAATACTTGCTGCCCATTAAATTGCGTCGGTTTACGAATGAGGCTAGTGACTTTTGGTTCGTGGCCCATCCTCCACACGTGTGCATAATGTTTTCGCAGGAGTTACGGTGATTGACTAATTCTTGGGAATAATGACAGTTGTCTGCGGTGAACTGACGTCAATTCTATGGTGGTCGTGTCTGATGGGTAGAATGACGTTGATGCTATTCGGAAGCGGTTTTTTTTTAGGTAATGAGGTTACACGAACATCGAATATGGAAATCCAGCAGGGTGCACGTTTTTAAGACTAAAAAAATATGCATTGGTGAGTATGTAACGCCTGGTGGTTAAATGGAAACAGCGACATTGCTGATGTGGTGGTGCATGCGCGTTAGTTTGGCACCGACTTCGGTGCCTGGAACAGATGGGAGATTAACAACTAGGAATCTGATGAACTCACACTTGTACGTTGGAATAAAAATTAGCCAATTGAGTTATTTCCGGGAATTGCGTAGCTAGAAACGTGAAAACCTATGAAATGTGTTTAGCTCAATGGAAGTGTACATACCCTAACCTACCTTCTTTTCCAGCAATGCTTCACAAATGGCCCAAATGAGACCAATCGCTTCTCGAGGATTCGTACCTGAAGTGAACAAATATATCAACTCAACTAAAAGACCACTCCACGCAGAAACTTTCTGGTTTGCGAAAGATTTCCCTCTCATAAGGTTTAGTCACTATTCAACCCGACGACACTCTTGATTACTAAGAGTAACACGCTGAATAAATAAGGCCATCAGGTTCAGATAAATATACCCTGTTAAACATGTTTGACATAGCAGCACATTTCTTTGTTGCCTTCATGCCAACACTTTTGATACTAGAAATAATTCACTTTTTAATCATATCTGACTATAAGTTAGCAGTATGCTGATATTTGTGGATGGCCCCGATCGCACCTTTTCTATCATATTGTATTGCAACAAATGTCTTGCATTATGGAAGATAAAATTTCTACTTAATGTTTGTCTAGTGGTACTTTTAGTTACAGATATGCATCTCCTAAAGCCGTAATCACCAATGCACCAAGAATCCTTTGAAATTCAGTCAGTTTTTCAGAAATTGTATGATCCGCCTTTAAGTCGTAATCCACGATTTTACTCTTTTATCACTTCCTAACGATGAAATGGAGTATGCAAATTCTTTCTTGTTCACTTAGTGGCATCTAAGTGGCCCTAGCCATGACGTATCGATAATGAGGTGTATGGCGCCAGTAACGATCTATATAGTACAGAAATAAAACAGGTATTGTCGTTCTTCCTTACATAAGAACTGTCAAATACGTCCAGGCTAGTAATAAACTCTACGTAGAATAAATATAAAGAATATAAAGTTGCAGATGGATTTTAGTACACGCATATAATGGACAGTGTAGACTTACTTTGACACAGACCATCAATAAGTACAAGAGAAGCATCTGTCGAATGACGTAATGCGTAGCTCATTTCTTTCATCTAGAAATGGACGGGTAAATTTAATTTGTGAAAGCATTGCTTGGTTTTCATCAATAGGTGAAAACGGTCATCTTACGTCTGGAACATTTTCCCATCATCGTATTTGCTTCATCGTGAATGATTCATGTGTTGTTCAGCTTAGAGATATGAGAACTAACTCACGTCTAAGTGGAAATACAATAAAATGCTCCACTTCTGTGTCAAACAGATATCCACAACATACAGTCTTCTACTATAAGTAATTCCATTGATCTCCATACATAGTCTGGGAATCATTGTGCGTAAACTCGGTCAAGATTTAAAAGAAAAATTAACACAGGAGAAGCTCTTTACTTCAACTTCCTTAGATTATAAACACTATAGATTAGGAACAATACAAACTAGGATTACCTCTTTCGTAAAACTAGAATCGTTTGAAACGAGATCATCTGCTCCGCTGGAGTGGTAGAAGATTTGGTTCATCATCCTGACGGAAGCAAACTCCGCCGGAACGAGAGACCCAACTTGCGCTAAAATCTGAATGTATGCGATCTGTCGTAGATAAGTCGTTTTTCCACTCTAGGAATAAAAAAGAACCAAAACTAGAATTAGTGAATGACACACGAAATCACACCACGGGTTCACACTACGTTTTCAACAGAGCAAAATTCATCTTAATGCCATTGATTCAACTAGCAAATAAAGATTTACTAACGAGCGATTTCGGAATATGGTTCCCACCGGTTTATTCACCACCTGGTCAATCTTTGATCAGGCTAAATTCGCTGCCAGTCTCTGCGCAAAATGTCTTCTAATTAGCTATTTTGTTCAGGTTGTACTCTGCCAATTTTAGCGTCAATAATCCATGTCGTACTTATACCTGTTAATTCGACGTCATTTGGGGCCACTAGCTTACTGAGAGTGGACTTGACTTTGTTAGTGAATCAATTATGCCTGTGTTTTTAGCATATTCAAAAGAGATCCAGTCTTGAAAAACCTGGGTCTCAGCTTGAGTCGAGTCAGCGACAAAAAGCGCGTCTAAACGCGGTAAGCGATTTGTCGATTGAACCGAAAATCCTTTAGAAACCTCACGTTTGGACTTGGTTGACACCCGTCTCACTGTTTCATAAGGAATCCATCAAGTGATCCAGAGTTCCAACTGTCCTGACAGGATTTCTTAGGCAGTTAGCTGTCAAACATTATTGTTTGGACGTTAGTTCACCTCGTCAGGTGGCTTGATTTCCAGCGTTATTAGCTTGCTCTGTGAGTGTATGCTCGTGCATAAAAACGTATGCTCAAATGAAGTGGATTTTGTTCACCGCTCATTAGTAATTTCGGTAAGCAGCATGGGTCTTGGTGGCTGTCTGATTCCAGCTCGGAAAACAGCTTCTGCACTTGACTGTATGCCTCACAACCTCGATAAGCGTTGAAGTTGCGAGAAGACTGATCGGTCACTTTGTCTCAAACCCTTCTCGTTATTACGCCACCAGAAATGAAAAATAACGTCCCAGAAGTGAGTGCAGACCTAAAAGTAGTTATGCACTTAGAAGATATATCACTAATAAATAGTTTGATGGATTTCATTAGTCAGAGAAAAATCACTTGTGAAAACTTTGGGCTTCGGCCGGATTTCAACCGGAGACAGTAAGAGGGTGCGCAAGCGCTTTGCCAACTAAGCTACACATCCAAGCAGGGAGCTCGGAAATGCCACATTTTAACTCTGTCACCCACCCGCCCTACTTTCTCACGGAATTCACTAAGTGCTTCAAGGGACTGACTGTCCCAACACGTGTTTCTTAGGCAGTACGTGCTGGAATCTACCAATGTCAAATATCAAAATTCTGATCTCTCGGCGTGACTTCTTAGTTCAGCTGGTGTGGCGCATTCCGTGTCTGGACATCTTGTTGCTGTCGCTGGTTGAACCCAGCTGGGTCTTCTCCAAAAGTTTTTCAGGCGAAAGTACATTGAACGCGATTCAATCTAACAAAAATGTATCTGATGAAAAAGCAATTCTGGTTGCTTGTAAAGCCATGCATCAAGCTTAAAGAGCTCTTTAACAGCAGGTGAGATGACAAAACATTGGGCTCGACTTGATACAATCGTCATTCATCACAAACAGCAACAGTACCTTTATCTGATACAACTTGCCCCTTATATTACATTCCTAGCTTGACCACACATCTCGCTTGAGGTAGAGAATTCAGATTTCTATTAGTGTTTACTTGTCTTAATGTGAGAGCCAATTATTGTAAAGTACTGACTGCTAATGTGGAACAGTTGTTACACTGCAAGCATTACACCGCGGTTTGCGTAAGCGAACACTGTTCATTGGCAAAAATTAATTAATGCTAGCATTGTTAATATTGACGACGAGCTTATTGTCCGAATGATGCCATTATGGTGAGTAATGACAATCACGCGCTAATCCTGTTTCTTGTATAAATTTAGACTGCTACTGAGCCCTCTTGCTCAGTAAATCTGGTAAACAAATGAGTTTCTTGCAGTTGACCACTTCGCATAGTTCATTAGTATTGAGTGGTCCCATGAACCACAGAATCAAGCGGATGCCACTACATTGCAATGGGCTTTTGAGAAATTAATGTAATTTGTCAATTCGTTCATAACAGCTGTAAGCCTTATCAGCAGGTTCTTTGGCTCGAAAAGCCAGACACCACAAAAGCTGTGTGGAATAAACTGAAAAACTTGCTAAACAGGGTAGAAGTGGATGAAACAAGACTAAGCAGAAAACCCATAAGTGGTATGAACCTAGGCATTTTAATGTTTGTAGCATTTTGCCATCTTGGATGTTGTTCCCAGCCAGTGGTTGATCACTTGGACTTTTACCGTCCAGGCGACTCCCACCCACTAAATGGAATAGTCAGAATCTTCATGCTTCGTGACCGAGCCGCCGATTGGCCACCACGCAGATTTATCTGACTGTTGATGGTCTCAGTAAATAGGGTTTGGTGTTGGATACGCTCAGCTGGCATGCGGAGTAGGCGAACCAAACGGCGCGAACTTTGCTTTGAACTGTCCGAGTAGTGTTGTTTAACCTAACCGGCATAATCTTTTTCTCACTGAGTATGTAGTCGATTAAAAAGACTGAGTGACTTTCTCTCATGATGTGTATGTCTCGTGATTTGAAAGTTCTACACGACAGTCATCATCAGTACTGCATACTTACCATGTTGGGCCCAGTGAGGATTGTTAGGCTCAAGTCTTTCGAAGTATACTAAAAGTTCAAGATAAAATAATCGTTAAATCAGACAAAGAAATACCGTATGATTCGGCACAATTGAAGCTGTTGACTGATGCTCCAGAACTATGTTCCTTCCGTTCTTTATTGCAAGTCTGTCCGTAAACTTCGGATATGCTGAATAAAATTGGTTGGCATATTTTACCGGAAGAATCAGATGGTGATACACAGATCGTTTCCTTTGAGTCTTAATCACTGAGTTAATTATCAATAAGTTTGTAAACGATAAAACGTACAAGGTTCAAGGTGTCAAGGTGATTTCGATTACAACACTCCTGAGGAAG